>JAQIVE010002078.1:0-21428 GCA_034698285.1 Sminthurinus bimaculatus | reverse complement strand
ACATATTATTTTGTGCGTATAAATATATTAAATAAAATACACACATCACGTCATGAGCAAGTAGACAAGCACTCAAGCCGTCAGGAAGGATAAGTCCTCTTCTGTCCAAATCCTCATTGTTCCAGTGCTACCCCCATGCTGAATATTTTTCAGGCTCAAATGTTCCTCCGACTACCTCAATCTAACGTAACAGTCGTAGTACGTATGTATGTATGTATAAAACATGTAGTTACTACCTTCATAAAAATACAAATCTATCTATCCCGCATCCCTGATCAAACGCTCGTATGTATAATATAACATGATCTCGAAATCACCGACCCTTTCTTCTCTCATCTCTCATTTTCAATTTTTTCCTTTATCCTCGTCGTCCACTTGGTTCTCCGCCCGTTCTTTCATTTTCATTTTCGTTCGAGACACTCTTCAAATTTTTATCATGTACAATCATGTACAAATATTATACAAATTTATGTAATGTATAATATATGCCTTGAACAGGATTGAATACAACTGATTTGCTGGTTTTTTCATTATGCTCCAGTTAAATTTATGTGTGCACAAATTCCTTACAAATTATATATACATACATTGGTTGCCAAAAACTTGCTTTTCATTTAGTATTAATTTATTAACCATTATTGCTGGCTGTTATTACTAAAAAGGTCAATTACTTTTTACTTTTTACCGGACTCGTTTTCACTCTTTCTTTTTCTTATCAATCGATTTTGAGCTTCAACAGAAGAATATTTACTATATAGAGAGGGTTTTTGTACTGTATCAAAAACTCGCAATTTTATTGCAACAACAATGATTTTATAATTTAAATTGCACAAAAAAAGTTGGTCATGATTCAATATCGATAGCACTGTTTTTGTAATGATAGGTTTCTAAAAAGCGACTTGGTGCAACTGACTCCTGACCAGGTTAATGCTGTATATACATCTACTATATACTGTATCACACCTGCACCTAACTAATGTTTATTGGAATCATATTCTAGTTTTAATTTTTAATGCGCCAACTAAATATGAGCTGACAATAAGAGACTCAAGTTTCAATTTCAAATGTAGTTAATATACATAATACATATACACAGTAGATAGTAATCGCCATTATTATTGACGAATAAATGCGAGCAGTTTATAATACAGTGGACAAACTTCTATATTACCTTGTACTTACAAGTACATAAAATACAATGCACTCATCATAAAATTAATGTAAAAATCTTATTTATAGCAATATTATGCTTAAATGAAGAAGGTGCATATAGAAAAGAAACAAGGAGTGACGACGATGTGATGATGAAGTGATGATAGAGGATACAAAATTTTTAATTTGTTATGGCAGAAATTACCCCAGTATGCATAATATGGATATGAAATGTAAATAGGTATACGTGGTTTGCGTTTTGAGTGTTGAATCGGAAACCGCACAAACACCTACAGCCATTTTTTTGTCTACAAAGTTAATTGACAGAGTGTATACATTATACATACATTATGTATGTATTATGTATAAAATACCAAAAAGAGTGAGAGAGAGAGAGAGAGGACGAGAGAAAATTGAGTTATCAAATAACAAAGTTGAAGAGGGTTGACTCGTGTAATGACTGAAAAAAGCCTGTGTTTAAGCCAAAGCCAAATCCAACAGCAGCAGTCGGCCATATATCCTGCTTAAACATATGAAGCACGATTAGTCAAGTTATAGTTGACTTTGTGGGTTTCTTACATTATCCATTATCCATGGACATATACTAATATACTATGCATGTACATATATGTATATTGTAGATACATAGAGTTGGGCACATTTATTATACGACTGGTTATTATCCCCATTATATTATTAGTGTTTACATTATAACTTATACGTACTGATTACCGATTGTCCAACTTGACTTGATCGCTGCAATTAAAACCGCTTTTTACTCATTTTATGTGTGTAGTGTGTATGTAGTGTGTATCTATCTACAATGTTCACAATTCACAATCGTGCTCCTTGAAAGGGCAAATAGGAAATTAAGCATTTGCAATTAATTTATCGCTGTTTGACGCACAATACTATAGTAATTTTTAATGCATAAATGGTTTAACCACACAAATATAGTGTTTAATTTTCTAGCGTAGTTTTTATGCGTCTTACATATTATATAAACGTTATTGCACAATGTAGGTAAGTCCAATAAAATCGTATTGTGAATTGCATAAATGACTTGTAATTAACAAGAGCATTTATTTTACGCAACTATTTTGCACTGGTACTTTTGTCAATGCGCAAAAAACTGATACAGAAACTCGACGAGTTTAAAAACATTCGCTTAAAATTTGAGTCGTGGATTGATGATTGATTCTGATTGTGACATCAAAGGGACAATAAGTTTCAAATGAAGAAAAATGAAGCGCAGTTTTTTTATTTTACGACATTTGTAATTTTTGTAACCTTTTTTCCTTGCACGACTGTCAACTCAATTAAATATTGAATAATAATATATTGACTTTTGAATTACTTATATTTTGAAAAAAAAGAAAAATGCACTGTACAAAATCGCACAGTCTTTACTGTTCGTTCATTCATTCATGTGAGCACAAGTAATCCAGTCTTTAATCACATCTCCATCGTCGAAGGCCATGTGTGTGATTTGATTTGATTTGACATGAGAAGGCGATGACAAGGGAAAATCCTTGTAAAACACCATCATTTGGATCCTGGATGAACCCAGAGATTCAGCGCATTTTCTATTTGCTATAAACCTCCAAATTACCAAATAAAACAGGGGATAAAGTCTGATTGCGTCGTATTTATGTATAATATACATATAGTCCATTAAACTACATATCAACTTGGAGTCCACATCCAGGACTTTGACTTGGAATGCATTGTAATATCATATATGGGAATTTTGTATCTACATTTTTTGATTTAGCAAGAACGACTCGTAATGATGGCTTTCCCCCTTTTTGACCGCACAAGACTTCGACATGCAGAGTGCAATAAATTTAATTTCTACAATTTATACATTTTGACGCATACTATAACATATTAAATATGCATACGAAGTTCATGGCTTGGAAATACACAAAAAATGGAAAAAATTAAGCAGTTTTAATTCTCTCTTTCCTCAATGTTTCACGTTATTGACGCCTTCATGCCTGTCAGATCTGGAGCAAAACGTGTAGTATAATAATATGTGATAATGATCCAGAATGCATGACTCTGAACCTAAAAAAGCTGAACATGAGCATTGAATCTGCAATCTACAAGCCTCAAGCTTTCAATCTCGTTGCAGGAAATTTGAGAAAAAAACTTGTAAAAACACCAATAAATTTACATGGAACTAAGCATATGCATATATCTATGTATGTAGTATATGTATGTACGTATTTTGAGCTGTGCCTAAAATGGAGAATAGAGGTTGAAAATAGAAAATAAATATGTATAAAAGTCCGTGTATTGATTATTGATACAGGAAGAAAAAAGAAGAGGGTGCAGCCTTGTGAATTGTAAATTCATCAATATCAATGTCTCATCATCGTCATCATCACTGTAGGATGCAAAAAATGGCAGCTCGATTTTTCGATGCACAATATAGGTATTTAATAGGTACCATCATATCATATAAAATATAAAATCCATGTACAGAACAATATTGGATTTTCTCCACATCGTCTAAATTTATTTATGTTTGCACTGTCATTATGTTTAGAGTGGGCACAAGCAGGGCTAAAATTATATGTGTATGTATGCATGTGTGTATGTATTATGTACGTACATTCATTTGTATTTATGTATTGTTTGGACGGAACGATCACATAAACAAACTTAAACATGGTTATGAGTATATGATTATGATTATGGACATTGGAAATCCAACAAGTAGTGTAATTGCACATTTGATGCTGATGAGACGACCCGTTTCATTATACATACACATGTGTATGTGGGCATGTATTATAACCAAGAGCCTCTACTCTTCATCTTTTACATACTGAATCAAAACTGCCACAGTGGTGTGATGCCAAGTCAAAACATGATGTCCAATCGAAAATGTCGATTATTACAATATAATATACAATACAATACACACTCAAAGTAAACTCAGCAACATATACATACAAAAACGACAAGTACTACTTTGAGAATATTGTTATTGCCATGGATGATTATTGCATCAATCAAAATAAATACCGAGGACTAGATATACATACTTTTACTTCTACTCTCCATTCTTGACACTAGGTATGTTCTTTAGGACAGACAGCGACGAACCAAAGTTTGTTTATCTCAAGTCCATGTCCACCTTTTCTATATGATGGATCCATGTAAGTGTGTTCGTATGTATGTATACAAAAATCCACAATTTTCTCAACGAGTTTATTGGAAATCCTCGATTATAATGATATTTTTCTTGTACATTTTGTTTATACAGAAAGGTATAAACTGTCCATTTTTGTTGTGGTACTCAAGGCAATTGCAAATTGCACGTTTGTATGAGTACCTGTGTATGTATATTTATAATGATATGTCATTTATGATTTATCGTGGAACAATACATTTTCTATTGATATTGAATATTGAACACATCGTTTATTCGGCAATTTGTTCTGCCGTGCACAATATGATTTTACTTGAAGTATCTCGCGTCTTGAGTATGTATTATGTACCATGTACATTGTACATATTCATTCGAGGCTTGAGTCTCGAATCTCGAGTGTATTATCATTAGCATTTGGAGAGCATAGAATTAGCGTTTGCAAATACACATGCATAATACATGCATACATACATACAAGTACATAACAATTTGTATTTTGCTCCAAAGTTGTTATTATTATGCGGATGATTATGGTGTGTGTTAAAACTCAGGATGGTTTGCCTTAAGCCCTTCTTCCTCCTACCTCCTTTTACCTTACGTAAGGAGATCAATCGATTTTGATAAACAAAACGTGTATACTGTATACTGTGTGTACATTGTACATACATACAAGAGTAAATGAAGGTACAACGAAGAAAGTTATCGAAAGCATCGAACAGACTAAATATTTACAAAAAGATTCTCTCGATTCTCGATTCCAATGACAAAGGAGGAAACAACGAGAAAATTTTGCAAACAAAAGCAGTGTGTATCTATACTTTGAGAGTTTAGAGTTTAGCCCTCATCTTTTATACAGTTGACAAACAAGAATTCTCAACATGGGTTGTAGGATCGTATTATTATGCTGATCATACATACATACATCATAACCTGGCAAAAATGGACGACAAATGGGGAAAAGCTCACATAGTAAAAACTCCAAGAATTTGAATTCCTTTAAAATCAAGGACGTTTTAAATTTTTCCATGCAGGATCATAAATCTTAAAATGCTCCATTTATCTAACTATACGTGTATTTAATGTATGTAATAATACGCTGGCATGTCCATATACAAAAATAGGTAAATTGCCATTGTGAGTAGGTGGATTTAATTGAGCAGAGAAAGATCGAGCAGGAACATTCATTTAGTAGTTCATTAGGGCTTTTTGCTGCTTATAATCATCGTTTTATGTGTATGTATATAAAATTTAAAGGTAGAAGATACGTCGAAGGTCCATCAAAGGAGAAAGAAGAATCCCATAAAATATCAAACGATTTAAAATAATATTGTACAAAATGCAATAACATGGTATTCAAAGCAGCATTAATTTAACAGTCAAAATGTTGACCAATCAAAAGCATTAGGCAATTTGGGCATTAGTTTTAACTTTTTTTGTGGCTAATTTCTAATTTCTATCGGTTTCTCACAATAGCAAAAAGTTAAATAATAAGTCCCATGTAAAACAGGTGTAATTACAAGTTTAGGATATCTCTTCATTTAATTTGTTTACATTTTATTCATGTTTGTAGTATATTATGGAACTGGTTTGGTTTGACTAATTATATAAATACATACACATAAATGTTCAAGTTATGAATGTAGTTATTAGTATTATTAGATACTGGAAATAGGCAGGTGTACGTACACGATTGACGATTGGACATTGGACATATTCATCTAGTGTAAGAATATTATTATGGTTCTACGTATTAGCATGATAGTTGTGAATTAAAGCAAGTAGAAATTAAGGCAAATTAAGGTTTTGCGTTAAGTTGTTTATTGTTTTCTTCTTCTTCTTCTTCGCCCTCACAATTATTGTAATTCGAGTATTTATAGCAGACTCATCTCTCATCTACAATGTATAAGACATGCATGCACATTTTTGTTTAACATGTTTTAGAGTGTTGAATATTAATACAACGGCTTGTGCTTTCCGATATGTAATATTGTATTAATTAGCTTTTTTTTCGCAGGATAATAACAATAATTAATAATAGTACTCACAGGTATAAAAATAGCAGAGTAAAACGTTGAAGTAAAGCTTGCGTTGTTCTGTTGCTTTTTTATGTGAATGTGAATGTAGATTTTCCATAGCAACTTATGCAAAAAATCTACAACTACACGTACAAGCTCTATTTACACTGAATTACATTATTACTCATCGGGTGGAGCCCTAATAATAACTATCTATGAATTACTGCCAAGTTGAACTTGTCCAACTCTACAGATACTATGTATGTATTATTTTCCATTCTGTTCTATTTTGCATTCATAATTGATAATGAGCGACTTTATAGCTGTCTGTACCCGTAGAGTAAAGTAGTTGAATATATACATAATACATACAGATGTGATGATAGTATACCGAATATATATCGTAGGCGTTTATGACGAGGAATTTTCGTGAAATATTCCAAATGACAAATACACACCCCGCAGAAGCTCTCCTTTCATCATCCATGTAATCGTGTCGATTGAATTTGGAATGAGAATTACAGCCTCGCACGAATATCCAAGAGTCTTTTGTATGTCTACACACGCACTGAAAACACTGAAAAAACTAAGTCTATTAATGACCGGGCAGACACAGACACAGCACAGAGAGCAGGGCAAGAAAGAAAGAGACAGAGACAGAGATAGAGTGAGAGCACCTCGACTAACGACCTGCTATAGATACGTCCATATTGTACTCACACACTATACAAGTCATCTACATCATTATCATATCATACATAGAAGATCAGACATAAAGACTTTTACTATGTCTGTACTTACTTTTGCTTGCTTTATTACACGAAACAAAGGAGTAAACAAACTAAAGAAATTAATATACTTCATACTTCACGATGTACAAAAAAAACCACTTAAAATGTCGATATGAGAAGCTCTGCTTAAATTAAATGTTAGGATATTATGCATATTCTTGTATGTATATGGTATATGATCACATTTTCTATTCAAAATCTAGAACGGTCACAGAAAAGTACAAACTAGAGTTTCAGACCAAGTCCCGATGGTATGATGAAACAAGAGAAAGTTGTGTGTACAAAAAAATACGTAAAGAAATTTTACAAATTTTATACCGCAGAACAACCCATAAAGTATTCGAAATTAATATGGAAATTTTCTTATGTCATTTAGTGTAAAATTATTAATCTTAGTGAACTTAACACCATTCGTGCTCGTACTGATAGTGAGTATGTATAGGTAAATACATACACTTTTGAGCTTGCAAGGAGTTAAAAAAGTCATTTTGAGAATATTTAAAAAAACCTATCAAGACAACGAAGAGATGGAACTAAGGAGTTGGTTGACATTTTAAAAACTGAATTAGTCCCAAAATACGCTGCTAACTCCCGGTACATTGTACATATATATTTTATATCACGTATTGTGTAGCAAGGTTATACATAGAGTTGAATTCAGAGATATAGCATTTTTATGCATATTCATCCAAGTACAAGTTCAAATATATGATGCATATGCTGTGTGTATTCTGCGAATGTTTTTACCATATTTCCTGGCCTGGCATTATGGAGAAAGTATGGAAATTTAATTGCAATGCACACATACTCTCTCTCACTCTCTCTCACTCCCGCTTGCTCCTATTTTTTTTTCTAAATACCCTTCTTCCATCTTTTCTCTCGGCCTGTTTTCAGTCCTCTCCTCTTTTCCAGTATCCCGAGAATTGTAATAAGGACTTAGCAGCCAGAACTGTCTTTGAATTTTCGTCCTCAAAGAAAACCCATTTCTGCATAGATCTCTATAATATGCATATTTCCTTGATCATAAAAACTCGTGTGATTAAGATCTAATGACGCTAAAGTTTAAATTTTGTCATTTAAGCTCCCAGGAAGTGAGGTATGCATAATGTGTAATCATAATAATAAGTTCCGCTGAAAATGTACTTTGCAAATACATAATACATACATATGTTCAGCAGCGTGCACATATTTAAATTCACACTACACATTATCCTCATTATTATTATTGTTACTATACGAGTATGTACATACATACATAGAAATCTACCAGAACTCCGCGAAATGGGGTATAAAATAAAATTTGGGTTTTATCCAGCAAAATATTTCCATAATCTATTTCAAATTTGCCTAATCACATCACCGACTCCATGGAGCTCACTTGCATGTACAATGTACAAAATACAATATTGCAACTTTCCATTTGCGAAAAGTAAATACTAAATACGTCTACAGTGTAATTTAAATAGGTACATAATATGAGGGATACAATTGTGTTATGGGCGAAATTCTGAACTCCATAATATCAATTATGGTAAAGTGTAAAAAACCTAATGTCTTCTTCAGTACATACATATTACAGCGGGACAAAAGGTCTATGGATCTATGGATATAATATTTAGGTTGCTGAGCCAGTCTCCTTTCACACGTCCAAATATTCCAGTTTCTTATTCCTAATCGTGTTGCTACATGTAAATTGAACACATACAGTCATATCAACCCAATGGACAATCGACTCACAAACTGAGTATACTAGTATTTGTCTGACGAAGGATGCCTATAAATACTTACATGTATATTATGACTGATGTACAAGCATAAATATGGAAGAGGAAGAAGAATAAGAAGGAGACGACGAACAGCAAGAAGACGAAGAAGAAGAAGGCATTTATTATTTATTTTTGGGCGTAGAATGTGCGTACAGTACAGTCAAATATGACTATGGCACACATGAGAATTATCTACCCAAAGAGTTGACGACGATAGATATGCACTCAGATGACAATGACAATGGTTGATGGTCGGCAACGCTTTCTTGCTTATATGTACAAATGTGTGTGTGTGTGTGTGAATATATTGTGTACCTACATTTATTGTGTACTTTCACTATGTAGGCTGTATGTACAATGTACAAGCTAAAAGTTTCATACTGTAACTATTTTGCATCCGCTGATTGTCTCTGTCTCCATAATAAACGATACATTACATTATTATACTATGATGTACTCTATTACATTTTATACCGTGGAATGAGATTATTAGGTATTTTGTCCTCATCTTTCCTAGCTTCAATGCAACTAAACTGCAAACTGCTTGTATGTACATTATACATACATTATGTGTAAAAAAATATCTCCGTGCAGAAGTGTATGTATGCTGTGTTCTCTAGTATTAGGATGAAACTTGTCCTCTCTCTCGCGTCTCACGATGACTAAGGAGAAAAAAGAGGAAAATAAATTGTAGCCAGATGGAATTTCAATTTGTTCGCTGAGCATACAGATAAAAAGCCAAATGTGTGCATTAGTATACAGATATGCTTCAAATAATCATATATACAATGTATAGTATCAGCCTGACTTTATACATTGTATTTACAATAAGGAGAAAAAACACCAGCAGCCACTGACCGGCCTTGCTTTGTACTTAATACTTAAATATAATAATATAAATATAAATGCGTGTTATCAGTATGCTTTCTTGTACTGTGCAGGTATACATACATAGTATAGAAAAAGACAAAACATAATCTGTATTGCACGGATAAAAAAATGAGCAAACTCAATATGAGATAAGACGCCCCGCCGTGATGAAGAATCATCATCATCATTATCATCAGCGCTATCATCATACATACAATGAGACCTTTGTTCGTTTGTATGTATGTATGTACCTATCTCTCCTTTTTGTCAAATTATTCCACATCCACAAGTGCAAATATAAATATCCACTCATACCGCATGCAGTTTTGAATATCCGTGACACTCGACAAAATAACTAAATAATATTGAGTTATATTTATTTATGCACAAGCGACAAAACTGAGACTGCTGCTGCTTTTGTTATTGCTTCTGCAACTAAATTAATTATCCGTTGATTCGTACTATTTAAAGTCCAAGTCGTGTATATATATGAAGGGCGTCACGGAATATGTACGCCTCAGAATTTTTTTAGCATGGCGTTGCCATGGTATTAGTACTAAAGGCGTACATTTTCCGTGACGCCCTTCATATGCAATTGTTGTTGCTGTGTAATTGATAGGGGAAATGTTCTCTGTAACAATTTTATTGTTCAACAAACAGGACAACTTTTATAATCCATTAGCACTGATCAAAGCGTTTTCTTAACACGACCCACGACCTTTGTCATGTAGTCGTATAAAAGTATGAAAAGTCTAAAGCTTAAAGTAACAATAAGCTCAAGTTCAATATTGATGCAAAATTGTATCCATTCTATCGGCATTATCTTTAGTATTTTCTTTTCAGGAGCTTTTATAAAATGGATTAATTCCTTCCTATTGAACAACGGTCAAAAGCCGAGCTTAATCCAACAGTTACAAGTCAAAACCACAAGCTAAGAGGCGAACCAAGAAAATGGTAATTCAAAGGGATGGTAATCACGACCTTCCATCTATCAACGTAGAAAGAAACGAAACAACTTTCCTTTGCCTTTTTCTTATACCTGATCTTACTCTTGCTCTTTCTACTTTCTACACAAGAAGAACCATGCATGCATAATACACAGCTGCAGCTACACTATACAAGGGCAACTAAAACAAAAACTTGTCCCGACTTCTTTCTCCAAGTCAGATTGAAGTTGTTATGGTGATCCTGAGTGAGTTTCTTTTTAATCGAGTCTCGGAACTATTGAGCGATTGTAATGCAAAGGAAAACTTGTTCAATGGAATATCAAATAGTTAGCGAAAGAGGGAAAAGTGATTTGACCTTTTTACTTTATTTTTTCCCCTGTTGTACATTATACATACATACATACATACATAGGTAATAGGTATTTGACAGTGCACAATACAATACACTACTGAATACTTTTCAGCATACATGTTGTAAAAAGTAAAACTTTTCCATTTTGCTCTTTGTATGCATAAAATAATATACATTTTATTCTTTATACACTATTTTTTTCTTGTTCATCAGCTTTTGACATTGCGTGCATTATTGGGGCGGCCCCTCAAAAATCGCCAGGTTGAGACTGAACTGAACAGCAGTATAATATAACGACTATAGAGACCGTAGTACATGCTTACATATGTAATTACGCTTACGCAAGATTTTGTTTTGCGTTCTAAAAATTACTCTTCAATTATTCCTCCTTAGGTATTTTTTATATTGTATTATGTACTTAAGAAACGGAAGGAAAGTTCAAAATAAAGGTTCAATCCTAAAAAAAATACGTAGAAAATTTGAAAATATCTTCATCTCGCTGAATCGGCCCAGTTCAGCGTTTAGAACAGTTACACATATGTATGACCTTTGATCCCGGGAAAAACAGAGCCAACATCCCAATTGCATTGCCATCAAGAAAAATAAGAATTTCCTGGAAGGAGACAAATCCCCACAAGTAAATACTTTTACCTTGTACATACAGCTTCCACGTATCAGTATTACATGTACAAATGTGCAGTACACCATGTGCAATGTAAATACATACATACTCAAACTAAAACGAGGATCGCTACTTTGGTTTTAGTTGTCCTTGTTGTTGTGGTTTTAGTTTTCATCCAAAATCTCCAGTTGTAGCAAACTTGTTTTTGTTTGATCCGCGGAAACTTCTCCAAGTGGAGACCCTTTCTGCTATAGATATGCATTGCTCGATCACTTTTTGCATGCTTCGTCTTTTTCTTTTTATCCTGCCTTTTCTCTGTTTGCGACGCTTTTTTTTGTTTTTCCACCACAAAACTCCACTCCACTCTGGAGTCTTGAGTTCCAGATAGTTTGGATTGGAATAAATAATAAAACACAATAATATACATTATACATACATAATATTTATATATATATATTTCCAGTAAAATATTATGTGGCCCACAGGAATTCAACTATTTTCAGAATCTGTCCCTTTTTCTTTTACTTTGTTTATCTCCCATGTTATTTTCCACTTTCTGCTTTGCTTAAGTATGAGATCACAGATCAGAGGTTGACATAAATGCAAAAAATACAGATATGGATCCAAAAAGGAATTTAGAAATTTTCCTTCTTCACATTTTTTACATTTATAAAAACTTGGATACATTAACTTTGCTCAAATTTGTGTGTATTTACAAAAAGAGGATGAAAATGTGGAAAATGTGTTCGAGGATTTTTGAGTTTACACAGATTTTAGATCCAAATCTTTCCACGATTCGGATTTACGAGCCGATTGCGGCGAACGAGGGTAAATACACAATACAATACATACATACATACACTTACGTACATTTTCCATATCCACACAGCAATCAGCTCAACAATCTATATATACAGTGTATGTATATTGTTTGTGCATATACTCGTTCACATTACGCCAAAATGTTTTCGCCACACAGATCTTCAAGGTCGCCCAGGCTTTTAGGGGAAAGTAAGTAACGAGAGGAGTAAAGTGCAGGAGGTAAGTAAAGTATAATGGTGAAATAAATAAAGCGGAGAAGAAAGAGCAGAAACAGGAACAGGAACAGAAGCAGGCTAAACATAAGAAGAAAAATGTGCAAATACTCGCAAAATACAGACACATGTATGTACATCCCTAATTCCAGATTTGACGTAACTTTACTGTACCCCACTCAACTCTAATTCTTGTTCCAGTCGTCCTTGTCATGTGGATGTGAAATGTGAAAGCTTTATCTCGTCGTTTTCCGTATGTACATTGTACACAGGATTGTCATTAGATTCCCTCAGGATCTCTCCTAGAAATCTGGCCACATTACCGTAAACTTCCATTCTCATTAATTATGGTGACGACTTTCATGTCCATCGTCTTGTATATTGTGTTGTATGTACATGTACATTGTACATGATATATTTTCCTGCCTTAGGTTGAGTTGAATTTTCTTGTGTAGCTTTGTTTTGTGCTGTCCTGTGCAGTGTTGCATTTTATACGTACATAAGTATGAAAGTAAAAATAGGAATGTTGTGCTGTGCACTCAAACATTTCCAAGTTGACATGAAATTATATCCGCAGTCCTTATTTTATAAACATCATCATACATAATAACTATTATTATCCATACACAGTTACGTAAGCTATGTATGTATGTGTTGTAATATGTACAAAAATTTGCCGAATATTTCTTTGACACATTAAACTGTGTTACATGTTACATTTTATACCATTGTAAAAAAATAAGGTTTTAAATGCCACGACAATTACTATCAAAAATACGTGTACGTACAGTGTACAGTGGAAAAGACTGGACTAGACGACTGGACAGGTAAATGGTTAAAGCAGAAACATATTTGGAAAGAGAGCACACAAAAACTACTCGTAATTAAAATTGACGGCTGGAGTTTTCTGTTGAGACGAGAACGACAACAAGCTCAAAGACGACACACACACACACACACCTGTCTCGTTCTTTCTTCCTTTTTTCAGTTCAATAATCCAGTGATATCGATTTATAATTAGTCATTATACATTTTCAATTATCCTCAACCAATCGCTCCCCTTTGTAAATAAATACAATACATGAGTGTACATGTATATTGTACAATGTACCATACAGCACAAGTATCTACGAGTGCGCGAGTCAGCTTGTCAAAATACAATACAATATACAATACAAAATCAATTTCCTACACCTGTACAAAATAAAACTCTGTGTGTAGAAAAATACGACAGTGTGATACGATGAAAATCTATTTGTTGTGTCCCACTTTGAAAAATTTCCAGCATACATACATGTACTGTTCTATGTATAAACGAAATGCGGTTGAAAAATGTTTATTTTTTAAATTAATGGCGGTTTGGTCTTTTTTGGATTTTCATGAATGTAAATATTTGTAACCTGAATTTTGTTTGTGTATGTATACCTAAAGTAATATTAGAATATAGTTCTCCCACAACACTGCTCAGTTGCTTATGTATGCTGTTGGATAGAGTCTAGAATTTTCATGAGTACTTTTACTTGTCAGACACGCCTTGACCATTAGAGAAAATGGAAATATGAATTTTTTAATTACATTTGCCCATCCACCGAAGACCGAAGAATATTTATGCAAAATAAGAACCAGAAACCAGGCTGACAATAAGAAAGGAAAATTGCTGTACGCATAAACATGCGTTGTATAATATGTACTATATATATTATGTATGTATGCATGCTGTCAACCCCATTTGAAACAAGTGCATGTAAATATTGAAAAAAGGCTTTGGAAAACAAAAAGGATAGAAAAAAAACTTACCCCGAGTCCATGATGAGCATTTTCCCGGCTTCTCCGGTGTTTTTTTTTCTGTCCAACTTAAACTTTTTTATGTTTCCTCCGCTTCCTCGCTTTTGTCTCCTTGGCTCGTTTTTCTTTCGACAGAACAACACTTTTCCCTTCTTCGTATATACTTTTCTATACTGTATCAATATGTATGCATGTATCAATATATTATATTATATGTTCACACAATATTACACTCACTTTTTCGTTCTACAAACTTTTGTCCCTTTCCCTTTCACTTGGTTCGATAGAATATAGAATCCTTATTTTCAACGAAGAAAAAACGAGTCAAAAATTCTACCAGAGTTTGGTATACAATATTATCGTGTAGATATTATTATTTTTATTGGAAAAATTGAAGAGAGGAGATGAAGATATGAACAGTTAGTTTGGATTGTAGCGTGGGGAGTACAAAGTAAAATATCGCGTGCGGCAAGATAGTAAATATTAAAATAGTGTAGACAGTATGTAGAAAATATACAAAAATGTTGAATATACTGTATAGATATATTTATACAATACAAATGTGTTTACCTTGGATTAAAATTACCGTTAATTGGTTGTTAATCCTTTATTTGTAATTCGCACGAGCTTTTGTATCATGTTTGTAGACCACTGTAAAAATTCTTTTGATGATGTACGTCGAGTATCAATTTGTATACTCCACGACGCTGTTGCTATTCTTGTTGTTGATGATGATGATAACGATTATGTTGATGATGACAATGATGATAATGGACAAAAACAAGCTGCTCTAATGTACGAATATGTACACATAAAATTTGAATTTATTGACGTGCTATCCAATTAAAAATTGGTCTCAATGCTTATGTATGTATAGAATACTATGTAGGAACTCACTGGTGATATGCACAGAGAAAGGGCTGATATTTTTACTTCAACTTTTTGTTTGCTTTGATAAAATATTTGGCAGAGTGAAAGAAAAGGACAAACGTCAAACTTAGCGTTTTAGTCAATTTTTCCAATTTCAACTGTCCACAAGAGTCCAAAAGAAAGCACGCTGCTTTGTCCAAACAGTCCAAGATAGTGTGCGAGTGTATTAGCTGGTGACTTGACTTGTCATTTAATTTTCAATTTTGAGTTTTTGACTTTGAACATTTGACGTACATACATGAAAATGAAGTCTATCTCTATACTTATAAGTAAGTAGATAAGTATAGCTGTGTTTTACATGTGTATAAATTTTCCCAGTGAGTACCGGTCTGAGTCTGACCTTTTGAATTTGTTGGAGAATTTAATTAATTTCCGTATACATACATACACATTAGTTAAAGACACTGCGAAAAAATGCACAATATTATCTTGATCCGAAGAGTTTTGTCCTTGCTTTTTGTTTTTTATTTTTTATCTGGGACGAACACGGAGAAAAACGAGTGTCTAGAAAATAAGAACAATCAAGAAAAATGGTCAAAGCTCAAGGCTGACTTGACTTGACTTAACTTGGCTCAAGTAGATAGATAGATGGATAGATAGATAGATAGATGGATAGACTCGATCCCTCGAAACAAATGAGGGAAGAGAGACGGACAGGAATTTTTTTAATAACGTTCACACCAAACACCTACACACAGAACGTAGAACAACGTAAGACAACAGCGTATATACACACACAGACACAATCCAATCCAATTCAGCCCAGTCCAATTCAGGACAATGAAATTTACTCCACTTGAAGACAATAGACAGTACAGTACAGAACACAGTACAGTACAGTACTGTCAGATAAGGAGAGTCACTTGTCTTTCTGTTCGGTCGCTGAGGAGGAGAAGGCAAGACTGACGTTGACTTGGAATAAAGGAAAATTTCTTAGATTCTCTCTCTCTCCGTCGAATGCAGAATCCGGAATCGAGACACAAGGAAAAGGAGCTTGACGATGTATGTATGTGTATAGATGTAGATATAATTTTTTATGAATAGCTTTTGTTTTATCGTTGCTCAAGGTAATTTTCAAGTTTTGAGCTGGCTGAAACTTCACTCTGCACTCCACTCTTTCAAGTCTTAAGACCAACTAAGGAACTCAAATTGTGCAAAGGAGTGAAACAAGATTTGCTCTGCCTTTGCCTTTGCTTTTACTTTTCCTTTACCGTTTACTAGTTTCCCTTCTTCTCGTTCCTGTTCTTACGTGTACTTTCACTCCTGGCGTTTGGTGTATCTATCTATCTATTGCATTGTGTATATTTTGTATGGTAATAGTATATAACAGTAAATGATCATGGCCTGGCCCAAGGACTTGATTAGTCCTAGTCACTATGTTCACTATGTAGCACCTCTATCTTCTTGTAATATCTATATTATTATATGCAAACAACTGTACATACTTTTCTATTTTAATACGTATTCTGTTACACTTATACAGACACAGTAGTAAGATAATATTAAACTAAATACACAAAGTCTTCTCTCGACTTGAAATTTTCGGTGATTCCTTGATTTTCGTTCTAAAGAAAATTTCCCACTGAAATAATAATATTACGTATGCATGTATGTATCGGTACTATTTAGGTATACTTATATATACACGGAAAATATTTCTCCTCGTGCTTCACCGTCCACTATATTGTGAATATTTATTTTATTATACCTATATGTATTATGCACACGGTATATTTACATATACACTTCGAACATCGATAGTCCGTACTTTCCCTTTAGTCACACTCACAAAATTCCAATGTTTAACAGGGAAAGGTTAGGTATATAATATAGTTTGATACACAGTTTTATTATATAATATAATACACACAATATAATATAAAATATTTGTAGAAAAAGCGGAATCGAGAGGGATAGAGAAAGCTCTGGTGTGCTTTCTTTGTATTTTCTTTGTGTGTGTGTGTATGTGTGTATGTATAAAATATAATGCAATGTATAAATAATATTATTCTGAAGAATCTATGTATAATGTATAATGTATATACGCACACCAGCAATATTATTATGACTACTATAATATTGTTTGAATATACGAAAAATAGTATTGGTGGTGGTAGTAGTAGTATTTGTATTCGTATTCGTATTCGTACTACATACTCGCCAGAAACTAAAGAACTAAGGACTGCGTGTTTAAGCTCGAATATAATTTGAACTTTTGCATTAACGGACTGGCATGACATTGGATGGCACTATGCACTTGCCTCTATATATATGCGCGTATAGCATGAACTTACAAAGAATCGCATCAAGCTTTTGATATAATAATTCTATGTGTATGTACACACGAAATACTCTATAAAAAATATGTGTATGTGAGTATATATCTCACGCTGTATATATGCTCGTCGGTTTGAGTCGGCTTTGAGAGAAGGACGCAGTCGTCGTATTTCCAGAGTCTCTATTCAATCGGTTCTTTCCCTTTTCTCTTTCCGCTGACTCTCTCTCTCTCTCTTTCCCTATTTCTTCACTATACAAAGAAAAGCTGAGAGAGAGTACTTTTGGTTTCTACATTCTACTCTTTACATGCATGCTCTTACTTTATATTTTATATGTATGTATAAATTTGGTCTCGTGTCTACGTTTTATGCATGCATAGGAGAGCATTATACTGTGGAAAAGGAAGATGCATGTACATATTTTACTGTAAGAGTAAAGTACAGAGAGAGAGAAATTTTCTCCAAGTTTATGGAGCCTCAAGTATTTTATATGCTGGAGAGTTTCTGCTGTCGAGTATCCATGCATTTGTTTATACATGTGAAGAGCTCTTTCCTCGTATTCGTATTCGTAGTGAAAAGTTGTAGTACAGAGGCCGACGACACATACGATACGATACGATACGATGTACGACGGTGACTAGGAACACGAAGAAGAAGACAAACGTAGTAGAAAATGTAAAGCAAAGCAAAGGGAGAAAGAGCGAAAAAGCCTCACATAATATAAAGAGTAAAGTCCCCACAGTTGAGCTGAATGTGATGTATTTAGAGAGAGAGAGAGAGAGAGAGAGAGAGAAATGCATTGGATGGATTCAAAGCGAAAGGATCGAGAGTGAGAGAGAGAGAGAGAGAGCAAGAGAGTACAGTACAGTAGAGAGGGGGGTTGACTTGACTACTTGAAGAGTAGGTGATAATATTGATTACTCTGTGAAATGCTTTCCCTTTTCACATTTCTCTCTCTCGCTCCTTCGCTAGCTCACTCACTCACTCGCTCGCTCGTTCTTTCCCATGTATTTATATTGTATGGTTATGATATCCCTTGCTTTCTTATTCCCATAACAATATCTGCAGTATGTACAATGCACAATGTACATGTGTGTCTGTGTGCTGTGTGTGATGCAATGTTATGTTATGCTCTGACATCAAGTCGTAGTCTGTTCTACATTATGCCCTACTCGTCCAGGCGACTTTGCTCGAATAAAACATGTGAGGACGTCCATTAACTTGAATTGATATGTATGTTTATTATGTAAGTTCTTTGCCTCTCTCTCTCTCTCTTCCTCGGGATTTTATGTACCATATCATATGAAACAAAATGAAAATTATGTCCAGGATTTTAGCAAGCGTATGCATGTATGCGGGTTGCGGGTGCGTGTGCTCAGTACAATGTTTTCTTGTTAGAAGGAGAAAGGTTGTGAGAAGGGTCCAGCAGCAAAAGAGCCAACTACCGCGCTATCTGTCTTTCCTCGGTTGAACGGGACTTTGTCAAGGAGGAAAATTTCTCCAGTTTCTCCGGTTTCTATCCTTGATCCTATTTGTATTGTGTATACATACTCTCCTGGAGAATTTTGGAGGGGAAAGATGGCAGGGAGTGTTCAAAAGTATTTTGAAAACGGTTTCCCCTTTTATGACATAACAGAGCTATTTGTTTGCTTTGTTTTATAGGTACTTTTTTCTTTGTGGAACTTTTCTGGAATAATAATGATAATAATAATACGTTTCTTCTTGAGCTTTTCTCCTTTAGGCAGCATAAAGCCTTTTCTTTGTTTTGTAAGATGAGACGAAATGAGTCAAGGCAAGACGACGACAAAATGAAGACTAAGTGAAAAGACGAAAGGACGACTGATGAGGAAACAGCTGGAGTCACATTGTTTATTTGTTTGTTTGTTTGCTGTTTACTTTGTGTGGATCTCTCGGCATTCGTCTAAAATTGCAAATACTAGGTAATGCCATTGTATACTGATAAAACAAAAACAGGGATGGAAAGGAGAGGAAATAAAGAGATACAGGATTACAGGATTGTCACAAGATGCATTTTATCTACCCACACTTTTTTAATTGAATGATGAATGCTTTCGACGGAGTAATTTTTGTTACGTTTGTGCAAATAAATGATAGAAATGATAAAAATGGATAAATAAAAAAGCGGACATCTTTGCTTCATTTCATTCATTCATCTTTATTTTCTGACTACGAACTTTATCACTAAACTGCCGACATTTCGTTTTCTCTCCTATTTATATATGTAATGAGACAATTTCAAATCAGATGGCTGTATATTTACTTATTTGTGTCTGCTTCACAAAAGAGTATCATTTTCTACGTGGATATTTGATACTTTGTAACTCATGAACCAATATCTTAATCTACGGTTTAACAGATACTAATGCCTGTTTATTTAATTTGATTTAACAAAACAATTTGAAAACTTTTGCAGTTTTGAGTATTTAGAACAATACCGTTTTGTATGTAGCTTCATCATAGTTAACAGTGCTTATAATATAGATAATATTTATTTTTATTATTTTATATCGTAATATTTTGTATCTTGTTAGGTACTTTAAAAATAGCAAGGTGACATTTGTTTTTACCTTCCTTGAGTTCTTACGTTTATAAACCTTCAATTTTTACATTTCTTTTTTCCTTCTTTGGTGACTGGTGACCAATCCTCAAGAGCCTTTGAAGATTTCTGCTGAGCGTCTGTTATAATGGAAGAAACCAATTTACTATTTAAAAGGGAAAGGAGAGGGACATCATAAATTTGTCTTTTTTTTCCAGCTGTTAACTTTGACTTTCACCATAAAATTTTGAACGTTGTCACTGAAAAAGATGCTGAGTATACTGGTGACATAAATAACCGAAATCTTCAAAAGATCTTGAGGATAGCCTTACATCTACGCATATTTTTTCTTTGGCAACAATTTTTTGTCTCACATCTTCAAGTTGCATGTTGCATATTATTTACCTATGTATTTTTTTTGTGTTCCACAGTATTGTATAGTATTTTTGTTTGTTTAATAATAATATATATAGTAGTTTTGTCTATTATATGAACCAACTAGTTAGTAGTACGTTACTTCAGAGTAATCTATAATCTAACTACGACTATGATTACAAACTTTGCATTTAATATGGCGCATATTACTTTACATAATTTTCTCCTTTTAAAATTTTATTAATTTTTCAAGCCTTTCAATTTATCGTAATATTAAACCTTATAACTAATAGCACAGTGATCAGTGTGTTTTAAATACTTTACAATTTGAAACTTTATATCTCATCATGAGATTCTCATGTCATATATTTTGCCCATATTAATTAATATGTTGTTCAAAGCGTATGTACAATTTTTCTTATTCTATACTCACTATGTAATAAAATTATTGTATTTTTCTCCATTTGACAAGAACTCAAGTTCATCACCGTCGACTATAGACTACAATTTTTAACAATTTTCATAATTTTGGTTGTTTTTTTTTGGGTTTGGGTTGGTATAATATGTACAAATACATACTATAATATATTATTATAGTCCCTCATTTTAGTTCAAATATCTTTTTTGCCATACGCCATACGCATCGTAATAAATTCATTCTACTTCATTTTCTGCTCGTTTCATAAAAATGTATTCATATATAATATTACCCTCACAAAAACTGAATTTGAGCAGGGCCATTTTGCATAGTCACCAAATGTCACGAAATTTGCTGTGCGTGTAGGTCTTGACG
>JAQIVE010002077.1:0-21434 GCA_034698285.1 Sminthurinus bimaculatus | reverse complement strand
TGTTTTTGATAATGTGTTTCAAAAGTAAATGATTATGTAAAACATAAGGAGGCAGATGGGATGACCATCTCCGTATCTTGTTTGGTTATGATCGTGGTTCTAGATTAAACTATAATAATTATTTGATAAGGAATTGTTTGTCATAAAAAAACCAACATCTTTCCTTCTTCATGAGCTGATTAAAAAAAGAAAATTATTGATATCCAGATTTTAAAGCAGATACCTGCAGAATCCATAACAAGAATCGACTCGGAAAAAATATCGACAGCATTATGGGAATACTAAACAAGAAAACGTATTATATAATATGGCAAGTTGAAGATACCAGGTAGTTCAGCTTTAGATATTTATTTTCAATTTGGATTTCAAGTTTGAAGTTTGTCCATAAAAAGAATAACGGTCCTTCAACTTGCAATACATGATACAACATCATGTAATGAATTTAACATTTAAGTTTGGAGGCTGCTTTATAAGGAAGCTGGTTGGTTTGATGAGTATTAAAATATTAAGTCGAATAAAAGTATCTTTTACGTATAACGAGCAGACATCAAACAGTAAAACCTGTCAGAGACGCTTCAAACAATTTCAAACTACCTGCGTTTATTCTGTAAGTATGATTTTGTATGGTATTTTTTGCATCTCTTTAAAATTATCAGACAATAAAACCGAGTAGAATAAATGTACATCGTAGGCTAATACATATTATTCACACATGAAACAAGAGAAATGTCTCTGGACCAGGTTGACACAGAACACGAATTGGGCTGGAAGTTAAAATATTAAATTGTGCTTATGGAAGAAGCAGGAGAGGAGGAAGAAAGAGGTGGAGAGTGTAATAGGAGACGACACTCGACATGTATCCTTTATACACACATAATACATAATACAATATATTGGACGGTTAAAGCTTCAGAAAGAGTGAGAGAGCCGATCTTTGTGTTTCACCCGTCTCAAGTTTTTGTCCAGACCTGTCGAACATCTACATCTGTAAAAGGCAGGCTAAAAGTAAATAATATCTACTTTATATTCGTCACCAAACCCTCATCACCATTCAGCATTCGCCATTCCAATCGGAATTCGTTCGTTTCCGTATAGTGAGAGAGAGGCAGAGATTATACAATACCAATATTATGCACTATACTTATAGGCATGTGACAATAGCACGTAAAGCCACACGGCACTCTCCACAATGGTGATAAACAAAAACATGAGAGTATCGTATTATATCAATAGCCCGACGAATGAAGAGATGAATAGGTGATATTACATTGAAAGTGTCTTTTTCTTAAGTCGTGGTCTTGTGACTTGTGTGACTTGAAAAAAAATCTGCCTTTTCTTTGCTTCTCTCCTTCATACTTACACATTTTTCTCCCAGGGCTTTACTTTGACTTTTGGATTTTGGACTCTGAAGCTACAACTGCAACTCCAGCTACACAGCTCCTTCAAAAAATCAGCATGATCAACATGAGGAAAACAATGTTTCCGTCTCCATCTCTCTCCATTTCGTTACCTCTTTTGCTTCCAACAGTGCTCAATTTTTTTCTCTTTTCATTTCTTCTTTTCTCCTTCATTTGACTTATCTCTTATAGTTTCCGGACCCTTCTTCGATTGTTTTTTGCCGATTTTTGTACACCTTACATACATTACACATATATCTACGTAAAATTTTACTTTGCATGTGAGCTTCCGTCTTTGTCTTCAACTCAACTCTCTTACCGATTGTCCAATCGTTCTCTCTATCTGTCTTGGAGTAGTTGAGATAGAACGACAGCAGAAACAACTACTGCGTGAGACTTCTCTTCATCTTTATCTTCATCCGAGTAAAAGACAGAGACAGAGACAAAGACGAAGATGAAGAGTCTCCTTTTCACATCTAACTTCAACTTTATAGCCGATGAATCGTTCGTCTTCGTTGGCTTTCATGTACACATATTATATGAATCTTTTGTTTCAATGTTTCAACATTTTACATTTTATCTTGGTATGAAAAACGAGAGAGAAATCGAGGACTTGTTCCAGCAACTGTATGTATTATGTATGCTGCATGGTTACTTTTACTTCTGCAACTTCTTGTGGGTTTTTTATACGGGCCATTCCAGACTCCAGTGATATTGCATCTCAGTGTTATGAAAGCACCGTCTTAGTTATAATAGCGGTGGCATTACGTGGCTTTGGCTCTTCACATACAATACATTGCATTGACTGTTGGCTTGCTGTGAGTTGGAAGTACATATTACGAGCTACGAGCACCGCTTCATTTCATCGATGCAAAATGTCAGAGCCATGTAGGCAGTCTACCATCAGATTTTTTAAAATTCACATGCTCCTGACATGCCTTCATTTATCATAGTATGGTATGGTGTAGCAATGTTGATGCTGGTTTGGTCGAACTAAAAACTCAGCTTATCGCTGGAAGAAGAGTTGTTGCATATAATAGGTACAAATTTCAGGGATAAAGTACATAGCATGTGTGAGTCGGTTAATTCATCTTGGAGGAGCTTTGGTTTCGGGAATTTTTTGCTGGGAAATATTTATGTAGCGTAATGTAATAATATTATGCATTATGATCATGTGGACGGGATGAGAGAGAGGATAAGATCAGGAAGAAGATGAGGAAGTTGCTCGTTGCTGTAGGTTTAAATGATTTTTTCATAGCAGAAAATCTATATTCATACTCATAATATTGTCTGTCCTGGATGTGTAATGTGTACCGTATACATTATACATAGGTACACATAGATATTAGACACATTTTACTCCATGGTTTTTTTACATTATACATCCTCCATTTTATTGCTTCCATACTCCATAGCTCGTCTTCCTCCTCCTTCCTTCTACTCTACAAATCACGTGATTTGATTTATGACTTTAAATTTTCTCTGAAAGCCTTTTTACCCTTCATTTCATTTTGCTATTTCTCCTCGTGTGCTTTTTCTTTTCCCCATATGTATTCATGGATACATTTTGTACGGTCTACGTTCAACTTTTAACTTGTCCCTAATCACATCTTCTTCTTTTCCTTCCTTCCCTCTAAAACTATAGTTATACTATACTTGGTCCTCATTGCTTCCTTCCTTCCTTCTCCATTCTCACTTTTCCTTTCATTTTCTTCAGGTTAACCTTCCTTCTCATTCTCAGTCCCTGTTTAGTTTGGTATAGGTCCTGACCGTGAGTTCTTGCCTCAATTTTTCATGTTCATAATAAATGATGTGTTGCTCAAGATATTAAAAAATTAAACGGCACATTCTATCTTAATATTACGTTACATTGCATCCAGACGTCAGACAACCTTTCAATCTTGCCCAATAACCAATTGAACTAAAACTCCAAAGTTTTCCATAATGTTCCAGCATTCTGTACCCTGTACATTGTACATTGTACTTGTGTATAAAGAAGCTTTTAATCTCGCATAATTACCTTAGCCCGGCTTTTCAAAACAGCCAAAAACTGTGTGAAATGGAATTTAAGAGCCTTTTCTCCCAGAATATAATCATACATGACACGTCCATAATCATCATCATCATTATCATCAAGATAGACATACAATACACACACGCAGACGATACGATGAGTGGAGAGAAAAGAAAATGAAATTCTCAGCTCGGCAAATTTTCCCAAAACCGAGACCAAAACCAAATAAATGGGAACCTTTTCATCAAACTCCAGCTCGAATCCTCCTCTATTGAAAATTGAAAATTGATAGTTGAGGTTGAGAGTGGAGGTGCTGGAGAATTTATGAACATACATGTTTATCCATGAGAAATTTCCCATCGTGTTGAATGTTGAATGTGCTGCACTGATACATGTACAATGTACAGTGTACAGTGAGAGAGAGAGAGAGTGCTTGTGCCTATAACAATATAAGTGGGCAGGAGAATTTTGATTTTATTTTACATTTTATGTTTTATACCGTATACAAGTGAGAGCTGAGCTGAGGTTTCTTGTTAAACATTGAGTAGCGAAGCACATTGAAGATGGTTTGCTTGGTGTTCGGTGGCTCCTAAAATATAGGCTATAATCCTTGGGTAAGATATAATTTGATATGCATAATACAATATGTGTGTATGCTCGGTGAGCAAAATGTGCATATGTCCTCCATTAATGTTACACTATGTGCATAATGTGCACGCATATTCAGCGTTCAACTTTAATTTCACGTCCAACAGGAGAGGAAAAGATGGACGGCTCACATATCACATTTTCCATCTTCTTCTTCTTCTTCTTCTTCTTCGTCTACTTGTTCAATCTCCCATCGTTTTTACGATTGAAGAGTATAGTGGAACATAAAAATTTAGCTCATAAAATGCAGATTCTCCAGTCATCCTCTGTATAATGGTATTAAGCTCATCTGCACACTGAACATTGAAAGCAGTCCATATTACATAATATGTGCATATATTGTAAAAGAGAGAAAGGGAAGAATTACCGGATTTTACGGCTTCATCATCGCCATTTTCATTGCCGTATTTCCATTCATCCGTCACTAACGACATTTCGACGCATACCAACACACACGCGGAATAAATGCATGTATGTATGTATGTATGTAAGGACATGTTGTATAATTTATTACAGAATAATACAGTACAGATACACTTGGCATATTATTAGCCGCGCATTATCTCATTACTTTGGCAATAATACCAGAGAAAAGAAGTTGTGTTGTGTTTAAACACGAATTCTACACGTTGAACCTGTCGCTGTCGCTCTAGAAAAACCCCAGCCAAATATTATGTTTTGATTAGCTTTTTAATATTATACAAGCATATCACATCTATGTATGCTATATTAAGCTTTAAATGGAGCCTCTGAAAAAATCACCGCCTTTTCACGTTTCATATTCGAAATTTGACTGCTATGCACACGGATATTGCATTCACATCCATGCAGAAAACTTTAAAACAAAAAACAGGGCAGCAAGAGAAAATTTATGTGTGTCATCAGCTTGTGACTTCTTTTTTCTTCTATTAAAAGTGTCTCTTGGGACTTGGCGACTTAAAGCACAGTGAAAGAATGTGTATACTAACGTTTTGAGCATATGTACGTAAAGATGAAGATGGTAAAAGACCAAAGAAGAGAAAAACAACAATATAATAAATAAATATAAAAATATTATTACCTTTGTATCTCCAGGCCAGAGAGAGTCAAAACTGCAACTTGACTTGCTGTCTTTCTCTCACCATTTGAGAGTTACGCATTATTACACTTGACTAATATCCTCAAAATGTGCCCACTGAATGCTCACCATCACCATCAACTGTAAGTATGAAACAGCAGAAGGAAAGGAAGGAAAAGAGGGTGGAGCTGTAATATCGCGGAAATAAAATAAAGTGGAGTGAAAAGCATCAGCTCGAATCTCGAGCAATAATATGGGATGAGATGAGACTGTTTGTACATGTATTATTATATGTACATATGAGAGCTTCGAGGGAAAAAAGGTGTTTTGATTGCATTCTTTATTTTATATGCAGATATCTTAATAATACAGGTTACAGATATGTAGACCTCGAGTTTTTGTACTTGACAGATGAGAGAGAGAAAAATTAAGTCTTAATGACGCGCCGGGTTGCAATTTCTCATACACATCATAATGAAAATCATGGAACCTTGGGTGACTTTTGAGTTAAAAGAAACAAAGAGAGAGACGGAGAGATGGAGGCAAATACAAAGAGACCGAAATTCAAAGTTAGCATTTCACATTTGACGTTTATATAAAAAATCAAAGCAAAAAAGAGAAGCTCTCAGGTAGTTGCGATGTTGTTGTTAAACTGTCTAATATGTGTAGCCAAGAATGGACATGGGGAATCGAAAAGTAAAAAGCATAATACTTTTTACTACTTCATGTTTTAATTTTTAATGCTCCCTTTATGATACTTGAGCAATATAATATATGTGCCAAAAGCAAGGAGATGTAACAACACGGAAAAACATATGTACAGATTATTATTACCATTTTGTATAGATGCGAACGTCTACCGGTTCCATTCACAAAGATAGTTTAAACAAGTTCAAGAGATGCATATAAGGATTTTTCATGTTTAAAAGAGGCAATTAGAAAGAGATGTTCATTGTATAACATATATATCTACGTGTATGGCAATGGAAATGAGCAACTGTATGTAAGTACATACAAACTCGCACACACGTAAAAGTCTGTGTTAGCTCTTGCTTTCAGTTTTGCATTCAGATTCAGTTTCAGTTTTCAGCCTGGAGAACCAACTTTGTGTGTTAAATAGAGAAGAGGCAACAGGGAAATGAAATGATTATTATGGAGCCGACGGAATTAAGATGATGAGAGCAAAATGTTCTTGCCTTTCCCTTTGGTTTGTGGCGTGTATCTCTCTCTCTCTCTATGCTCTATACAGTTAACTTTCTCTGCCTCGCTTTCTGCAAAATGGCGATGATATGATGAGGATATTAAATGAAATTTTCCCTCTTCCTTGCATGAATTTCCTATGTAATGTATACATACAAACTATTCAGTTGGAGGCTGGCGTTAACTGGAGCTGGTGTGTGTCTTCTTCTTCTTCGCCTGCTGCATTGGACAAAACGGGAAATCATCTCATTATATGGGAAATGATGGCATCAAAGTACACATTTCACATTTAATTGAAGCCACGTAGCAAACCGTTCCACTTCTTCTATGTATTTAAACTAACATTTCCGACCTCATATATATTTATGTTTGCACCGTGCACTTCCTGTAAACGGATGTACATACATAATAGAATTATGTGTACATATCAGAATGTCTTTACACTCTCAGCTCTCCATGTTCGATCGATTATTGTTATTCGTCTTGGTGGCGGAAGAGGAAAGGAAATGCACAGTGCATTCAAACATCAGAATTTGAAATTTTAGCATAGGTCTCATCAGTTTCCTTTTGCCAAGCCATGGAAATATGTACGTAATACGCATCTATAATAAGTCTATTGTTTTAATGGCACATTTCTATTGCTCATTCATTTTCTTTGTGAATTTTGAGCTGTTTCTTGGCATTATTCATCACAAATCATCCTCATCGTCGGCATCATTAGCAATAACATCAAACTCATCAATATAGATACTTATGTACAATAATAGCAATTACTCTGTACTTTGTTCAATTTCCTCATCCTGATATCGGTTTTGCCCAAAGTAACTCAAAGCGGGTAATATTAATGACTTATAATAGTGATACTTTTCCCTCGTGAACTTTCTCGAACGCAGATGGTTGCAAAAAGAATACTCAAATTTTCTCCAATTTAACAAAATAATGATCAAAATCGATATTACTATTCTTTTTTATTCTTAGCTACTCACAGGGCACAAACTTTTCAGGGGAGCCCAAATTAAAGAACAATGCGTGGCCAATAGAATCCGAAAAGAGTGTTAGAAAGTTTGTAGTTTTTAATTGAAAATGACAGGACTTTGGTAATGGGATTAAAATTCTTTTGCTTCTTCTGAAAACAGTCGCAATGAAAATGAAAAATGTGTAAACATATGTACATTTGAACAGTCCTTTTATAGGCAGATAGCAGATAGATAGAGAGATGCGAGAGATCATACAAAATATATCTACGCCCTCCGCCTCTAGGTCTCTTTTGTCTTGACTTTTGACACGAAAACATAGGAATATCTATGATAGATACATACAAAAAACCGTTCATATACATCATACATACTACAAAATAAATAGTCATAGTAAATTTGGAATTTCGGCTTTCGTCAGTATAAAGTTCGGTGAATAGAGTAGTATTATATTGATCCTGTGTTTATGCCTTCTGGTATTCTGTATTTATAGTTGCATTCCTACACTTACACTTGAGTTACAGCCCTTTTCTTATTTCATTAAGAGATAAACTGTCATAATGAAGAAGCAGGAGGAGTAATAAAGCGAATGTTCAGGTTCAATGCTAATGTGAATGTAAACTATGACAATATCGTACAATATACTGGCAATCACACAAGTTAACATGACATGACACGACACGACAACCAAAAGGCATGCTCGAAACACGAGACAAGATTACGAGGACCATACGCTCTCTACTTAACTGGCTCTACATGTGTTTAAATTAAATGCACGCTTAGACATAGACACCGTTAGCAAATACTAAATAATGATGACATGTGCAATACGTAGCGTGTACGTAATTTTTAAGCTAAAATTGTATACTTATGAGGTTTCTTATTTTTTTCTTGTCCACAGAACCAAGGGCCTTCACAAAGGCGAATTGTCAACATCGAGCGACATTTGTCCGACTTCCACGGACTTTGAGAAGATGATTAAACCTCCTTCGCCCAGGTAAATAATCTTACGTGCATTCTTGTAGACCTTTTTTTAATCAAGTTTGTAATATTAGTTTAGTTTTCGCAGCATTTTTTTCTACCTTTCCTATAATACGTTCATTTTCTTAGCTATCGGTTCATATCGATAGCCTTACATGATGAGCATTGCAAAGGTTTTCCAATGAAAGTTTTTTAATCAGTAAAAAAAGCTTACATTGCACACCAAGGTGACAGCTATTTCACTAATGTTGATTAAATACTACATAATTATAATATGCATAATATGGACAGTCTTTAGATGTGTGGGTAGAAAACTATCAGTAATAACCTGCATAATATATCGTTATCCGCTATAATTATCATTTCATGCATTCATCTGGAAATATTGAAGACAGGGGACAAAAGAACTGTCATATTTTCATCCTTTATTTTTCTTCTTCAAAGTTCTCTCGCCCTTTGCTAGCCATTGTTTCAAAATATTTGATCAAACTCTTTGTACGCCAACTGTCAACATACACATAAGACTTACATGTGTGTAATAAATAGCAGACTAAGGAAGGGAGAACCTTGTATCAGCAATATCATTTCATTTCAATTCATTTGAAATTTGAAATTGAACCTGAGTCTGTTGACAACTGAAAATGGAGAAGGGAAAAAATAGACAATGGCCGTAGAAAATAATGGGAGAAATGCTGACATTCAAACATTTCGCTACGGTATGTAAATATATGGACGGACGGAGGGTGTCACATTCCACGTATATATTGTATGTATACTAGTGCTCACTATTATATTGTTCATATTCTTTCCTTTTTGCATGTGTGTATTCATGAAACAAAAGCAAAGTCTAAACCATAGAAAATGGAATGATTTAGGATTTATAAATGAATGCATTAGAATAAGAAGTACGTCTGCGAGCTGCACGTTACCATAGAGATACCTACAAATATATGCGTTTCTTCTCTTTTGTACTACTTCCCGTCTCTACAATATATAGATATAAATTAAGCTTGAGATGTAGAAAAATTCCTGAGAAAAGTCGCATTTTGGTAATGATGTATCAGAAATGCCAACATGTTCTATTTGAATATGTATGGGGTGACAAGCTAAGGTGATGGTCTCAAAGTTCCCTACAAAATGTAACAGTAATGCAGAAATATGCTAACACATACATATGAAGTAAAACAGAGGTTTACAGTAATATTTGATCCTGAAACATTTCCTTTGTTTTTGACAAGTGTGAATTTTTTTTCAGGATTTCAACATTTTTGAGAGACATCTTAATTATTCCAAATGGCGATTATTGGTGTGAACTTTTTCTCGTTTCCTTATAATTTTCCTCAATTGAGATTAAAACTCAGGTTTTATGCAAATTCTGCAAGCAGTACGGTTCTGGTCTTCATCAGTAACTAACTAATGAAGTAAAGTACTAGTAAATAATAACTTTTTTACAAGAAATTGAAATGGCAAATATTCTGAGAATCAGGCAGCAGTTAAATCGGATTCTGAAATTTTCGAATACTTTTCCTACAGCTTCAAAGAATAGATCAACAAACTTTCTTAATCAAAGGCTAACCAGTGATTTAAGTGACGGTTGGAAATCCGTCCTGGAGTCTGGGTAATTAATAATTACGCATCGTAACAAAAACATAGAATATATAGAATTAATATAAAGTGTTGAAAAAAAGACTAGAAATAAATAAAATAATCATAGCTTGTTCTTCTGTTATTGTTTTATCTTTTAAAAACAGTTCACGCTTGAAATTCTGTTCCAAAGACGTTCAAAATGTTTTTGCGCAGGATCACACGGAAGATGGTGATTCTACATTTCTTCACCTTTTCAATCAGAGGTTTCCTTTTGTTACCGGTTTGATGGAAAAATCACTGAATTTGAACCACCCTGTAAAACTATTTGCAAGGTACATAAACTCAATTTAAACTTGTACAAAAAAGTGTTCTGGAAAGCTAAAAATGCACTATTTTGAAGAATTTTGCTCCCCACTAATTTGTTACAGATCCTTCTTGAATTCAGAAAGTGATCTTGGCCAAGCTAATAATCTCCTTGTTGTTCCAATTGCTGTTCTGTTTGCTTCAAAACTTTTTGAATTTCCTCAATCGGATGGAAAAGGAACTGAAGACCTGGAGAATCAGTAATGAAATTGTTTTTTCATTAATGATTTAGTGTATTTACAACTAATTTTTGTTATTTGTTCTTTCTTCATGTTTATGTTGAAAAGTTTGAGAATGATTTCCAAAATGCCTTTGTATACTATTCTTAGGCAAATAGTTTTGAGTAAAGCAGCGCTCATGTTGTATCTATCTCAAAACGTCCATAGCAGCATTCAAAATACCAAATGTAATCAACCAAGGATTCAAGAATTAAAAGCTGTTGATGGACAATTACAAGAAGTCTTACTAGAGAAGAATATGAAATTCATCAAAGAAGTGAACAGCGGCAACACAATTGCAACTTTAGTCGGCGATCTCTTCATTACAGAAATGTACAGTGAAAAAATGGAACGTGTATTGCACAAAGACATTACGATTCTGCATTTATTTTTTACCTGTTAGTACAATAAAGTTTTAAAGTACTTTTGTATTACGATGTTTCCCTTTTTTTCAAGGTTCCGTTTCTTTGCCCAACTAAAGAACAATGAAGTAGTTCAAATCATGACCAAGACATTTGATGAATTTTCTCGTGAGAATTTCTGTCCGTCAAGTAGCTCCAGAATGAGCGACAGTGACAATGACAAACATTCACTTTGCAAAGATACGCGCCTAGCGGAACTTCCTCTTTTCCCCTCAGAAGAAGCCTTAAAAATCTTGATGGGAAATTGCTTCATTTGTACATTTATTCTCTCAAAATCTCATCATCAGGATAAAGAACCGGGACGGGATGATTGGGACGAAAATCAGGAGAAAGCTCGACAACTTGGTCATTTACTAGGACAACTCTACTACACCCATATAAAGTCCTTGCAGATTTTAAACTACGAACCGAAAAATAATGAAACGATGGAAAATTATACTAGCACCACACTGGAATCGCTTATAGCTAACCAGCCCTCCTTTTATAACGAGACTTTAAAGCTATTGCATCAACTAAATGCTTCCCAGCATGCATTACACGAATTTAAATGTCTTCTGGATTATTTACTCCTCGCTCCTAAAATTCTTCAGACCCTCACAAATAACCAGACGTAAAATTTTAACATTTACCGACAAGATAAATAAATTTACTGCAATCAAAATTGTCAATTTTCACCAGAAATATAGAATCGCATGTTTACAACGTCCAGTGCAACGTTTATTATGTTTTGCCCAATTCGAAAGAAGGGGGTGCAACAGACTGTCAATTTGGCTTTGACAATCATTTTTTTCCTGCATACGTATAATATTACATGCGTAGCTGTTTCCATTTTCATTTCATTTGAGCTGCTTCGACTCGGCCTGAGTTGAATTGAATTGAGTTGACATTGTCCTGAGTATTGTATTCGATACCATACCACGCTGAATAATATTGCATTGCGGTCAAATTTGTATGACTTCAACCATCCAAACCCACACACTTATTTTCCTGTCACTCTTTTTGTCTGTCTTTGTCTTTGTGCGTGTTGATGCGAGCTGCTGACTTTGACTTTGGCCTTTGGTTTATCGTGCTGGTGATTTAATCGCTCTGTCCAAGACAGCTCACATCTCCCACTGTACATTGTACATACAAAAGAACATGTAGGCATTTAATTTTAATTTGAAACTCAAAACTGTCAACTGTTGGCTTGTGACTAGGACTGGACGTCGTGGTTATGAATGAGATTACCTATTATAATATTGTATTATTCTAATCACTATCCAGTTTCTCTCATTTCCCATTGCATAAAAATATTGTATTTCGTTCACTTTGACAATAATTTGACAAGGTCCTCAGCATAATTAACCTGAGACTGTCAACTGTATATTATTACATACTTGTAATTCTGTACATAATAATATGCATACATACAGGAAAATTAAATATGTGCGTTACTATGTATTAGCATTGTTGTTTGTGCATTGTAAATACAAATGCGTGAGCACGTGTGGACACTTTGTAGAGTTGAACTTGGACTTGTTAGACGAGGATTTAGTCAACTATGAAATTATGAGGGATTTAGTAAAAACCTCAATCTGTCCGCTGTTTTGTATGTACAGTACTTTATTTTCTTCTCTATACACAATACTGAACAAACACCATATTATATTATACATCCCATGAGCATTTGGTTTGGTCGCAGATCTTGTTTGTTCAGGTAGGAAGTGAATGAAACATCGTTTAGCATTTAACTGATATGAGATTATCGGGGAGAATGTTTCCTTCTTCTATTGATACAATGTGTATTAATTCCACAGTACACATTGAAAATGTAATGTTTGTGAATGAGAAAATAGAGAAAATTTTAACATGTACGGGAAAATACCTAGTGCATATCTTACCTGAAGGAGAATGGGAAGATTTTAAATGAGGATAAAAAAATTAGAATTTTAAGTGAGGACTTGGATCTTGACAACTTCGACTGTAAATGTAATATAGAGGAAGAAAGTGATGAGCTTTTAGGCTCGAATCAAAAGAGGCTTAGAACTTGGAAAACCAGTAGGATTTGTCATCTGTCGTAAATTGTAAACGTTTCAGTCTGGTAAATAAATAAATGCAAGATACAGAGAATTTTTGAACGACCGAAAACCAAGAGCACGTACTATACATTATAATACGATGCTCATCAGGATCATCATCATATATAGTTAAGACACTTTTAACGAGACTCACGAAACTACGAGGGAGATTTTATTCACAATTATTATACATCATATAGGTATCTGGAGATTTGTACTACGCTGATGTAATATAAAAGTATTTCACTGTGATTTTAAATCAACTGTATGCAGACCAGTAACATATTATAATATAATATACACACTACAATTATGGAGAGCCACAACTCCATGAAAATAAGGATGATATAATATAATGATAATCTTGTTCGCACGACTGGAAAATCGAGTCAACTCGTCCAAATCATAATTTTACAAATGTTCATCGAGCTTATCGCCAGGCTGATTGTGAGCTTAACTTGTGAATGAAACGTTTTTACTCCACATCTATATCTATACACGCACATATTATTCTTGATACATATGTATTCAAATTTGATACAGTTGACAAATTATCTAAACGTTTACATGACAGAGTTGAATAATTTCATAATATTTGCTCAATAATATAGTACTTTTTAAATGGGAAACAAAAAGGCAAAACAGCATCACATTTTAGATAAACGGAAGAAGTATTTTTTCATCCCTGATTAACCTTTTCCAAATTCTATAATATTATGCTTGTATATTCTACTGTTGATACATCTAGGAAAAAACTTTCACCAATATTTCTCCTATAGTTGTTAATGGAAAAACTTGACTTTTAAAATCATTAAACGTTTTAAAGAGGTAAACGACTCCCCAATTTTTTAATACCTATAGTACAGTACATGCAAAGCATTGATTTACGATTATTTATTGTCAAAATTCCCTTTTCTCACTATAAAGCCAAAGTCTAGTCAAGCGTTTTCAATGTTCAATCTTTGTGCAGCAGCCATAATATGTATCCTATATATTATGTACATAAATACACGACGAATTTATGAAATACATATTATATACACAGTCAATTAAACCAGTGGGAAAAACTACTCCGTGAATCTATAAAAACGTTTTTGCATGATTTATCGACATTTTTTGGCTTTTAGGTTTTTGTTTCTTTTTCCCGTCGTACAAAGTTCCAACTCCCATAATAATAATAATAATTTCCTATAAATACATTATACCGTATACGTACTATGAACAATGTAGATACTTGTTTATCCTCTATCTATGGAACACATCAGCCATCAAAGTTATGTACAATACTTATAAGTAGGTACATGCAATGTATAGTTACCAGACGTGTAGAAAATGGAGGAAGGAAGGAAACATATACTCGTAAAATGGAAACTGTAAAACCCTATACACAGAAAAAAATTTGCTGCTGAATCCATGTCCCGAATTCAAACCAAAAGCTTTGAGGGAAAAAATGTTTTGAGTATTTTTCACGTAGTATACGGAATATTATTATGCATGTATGCTCACAGCATATAAATACAATACATCATATAATGTAAGATTCTCATACATCTTTATACTGAAAAACCAAAGGAAGAAATAAAGAGGGAGGGAAATGGAAGATATAAAACGAGACACGTATCATGCCTCCCAGTTTTTGTACGCGAACAAACTCCTAACGATTAGCGTGAGCACTAGTTGTATGATATGAATGAATGAAGAAGTAGGAGGAACATGAAGAAATATAGAATGAAGAAGAGAGTGTCCATGTATTTTTACCTATAAGAATATATATACAAGTACGCGTAAGAGTTGCAACAATAGAATGAAATAAGAAAACAATCTTGAACAAGAAGATTGTAAAAAGTTGCATTCGTATTCGTACATTCATGCAGAGTGCAGGAGTGTAGAGTTGAGATAATCTGTCTAGTCGTGGAGTCATAACTAATTTTAATGCGAGTGGATATGCAGATAGAAGATACAAAAAAGACAACGATTTGTATTATAGTAACCATTAGGTAGGTATTTTTAATGGGATATGACGTAAAGTCGAAATATATGTAATATTATACATAATCATAAGCAGTAATAGTACAGTTGTACTTGGATATTTGTACCTTAATATCTTTATAATGTATGTAATGCATGATGTATAGTTACCATAAATGTACATATAATGTACTCATGGAAAGGCACTTTGCTAAGTGAATTTACGTTAGTCTCACAAGTCACAAGTCAGTTCCATTTCATAGGGTTAGACAAAGCTGGAAAAGTTATGGGTGGGCTTTGTTGTTTAGTGTTTTCTTCTTTCTTCGTCTTGGTATTATTTTTCTTTGGCTCTCCTCGCTCCGTCTCCCTGTCTCTTGAAAGTCTCGCCTGCGAGCTTGTAGATTGTATATATACCTACGTACACACACTCATTTGACTGCCCAGTATTGTACTGTGAATTCTACAACCCTTTGCGTGGACGCATATCTGTCAGCTACGGTATTTGTGTAGTAAACAAATACGTAACAAGGTGAAGTTTAAGGAAGAGTCAGAGGGAGAGGGAGAGAAGTGTGAGTTGAAAGAGAACAACTACATATACTAATAGATGAAATTCAATGGACTTTTCCCTTTCGTTTCCAAAGTCTTCTTTTTATTTTTTACAATGCAGTCATGGTATATATACAACGGTTACGACAAGATAGATACAACACACAAGCTTGCGTCTTGAGTAGCGTACAAGTATAGTTTGTAGCTAATGTAAGTGCATAAGTTGGGCTCATAACTTGCATGTTTTCCCTTGTTAAATGTGCACACATGACAGTCTTCCAAGAGGATTTTCCCCAAAGTTTATTTTATACGGTCTACGGTCTTCTTCTGCTTATTGTTCTCTTCTCTTGCTCACCATTCAAGTTGATTCACAATCTTCTTTTTTTTACTCTTCAACACTTTCAAGTATGAAGTATGTATATGTGTGTAGATTAGGTACCTTTATAAACAGAATTTTATTTAGGCCGGAATCCAGAAAATATCCATTATTTTGTGGGTACAAAAGGTATAAAAGTACAACATAAAATACATTATTACAATATTATGATCTTCATCCTGATGATCTACATGTTGTTTGCTCGACTGAGGATTCACATCCTCCCATGAGAATGTGAATTTCAGTTTTGTGTGTATATAGATACTGGATTTAGATGTGACTTATTTTTTGCAGCGGCATTGTTTCCGTTTCAGCACTTGAGTATACTTGAGTTTTTGCTCTATTTTTCTGGTCCATCGTCGTGATCTAGCTGTATGTATTTTGCATATGCGTTGTATAAAACATACAAGTTATATGACTGTTTGAGTCTGGGAGTCTGAGTCTTTAGTTTTATGATCTATTGTATTGAGGAGAGAGAAAGAGCTTATCGTCTGTGGAACAGAAAGGATCTATTAGTGCGAGAATCTCTCCACATGCAATATTATTACCTACACTATTGTCTCAGCTCTCAGCCTTCAAGACGAGCTGAGTGTTTCAACTTGACTTCAATGGGTAGAATATATAGAGTAAAGGAGTCTCGCGTTTAATTTTGTTATGTATTCACATATTTCACAGTATTTCCTTTAAACTAGTCTCATATAATAAATAACTATGGTTACCTCCACGAGTTTTAGCAGGCCTCTGCAGTTTGTCTGTTCTAGAGCTGGAAAACCATGGGCATTGGTTGATCTATCAGTCATGTAGAGATTATTTGGCAAATTTTGTCTCGTTTGGTTTTCTGGAGCAAAAATGGAGTGTTACCGTATTACTTTCCAGTCTCCAAATCAGACGCCCTGCAAAGACATGTTAAAGGCAGTAAAGATAGCTTCATCATATTAAATTCTCTCTAGTGTGTCTTTTGTTTCAAGTTTCCACCCTCGGCTCAGACACTCAGATCTCGACCACAATCGAAATTGTAAGTATACATGCATAGATACATACATATACACTGCTTTCCTCAGGTGCACACACACATGGTTTTATTGCACATTGTACCCTGGATTTGAATTGAAATGCAGAATGAAATGCGACTTGAATTAAATCCGTCGTACATGATTGAAACTTTAATTTCTATGAGGTTGACGCTGAAAGGCTGCTCAGTGAGCAGTGCTCACGAATCCACAATCCACAATCAGCACACATCTAAGAGATAAAACAACCATAATAAATCCGTTTCCTACTTTTGTTGTTGTTCTTGGATGGTGTATTTCAGTTGGATTCAATACATATGCAATGAATTGGTTGACGTGTGCTTTGAATTTCAATTAGACCCACAATTGCATTTGAAGCGAAATAATTAGTATTGTTCTGTACTTCTACTCATATTAGCATAGACTCTTTAGACTGTCCATCGAGCCGTGACTGTGATCGAGGGAGTTTTTATTGGCCTGTTGTGGAGTTACTAATACTATTTTGCTATTTTATTTTACAGACATTCTGCTTGTTTGAATGTTTGCTTGTTTTCTGAAAAATCAATAATATTCATAATAACCAACTGTATAGTTGTTTTGGGTTGTATTATATTATGAGCCTTGGACAAATTGCATGTACAAAATTAAATTGAATTGGCATGATCATAAAACTATATTTTTGGGAGTTGGAGGAACGTGTGCAAAAGTGTTTTGCAGGGTGGTCTGATGGTTGCACATTGTACACTGTACACTGTACACACCATGTAAATATACATCAAAAATGTGAAATAAAGTAGAAACAAATTCAATAAGGCATAGACAAATGGTCGTAATTAATTTCAAGTTGATGTGCTGCCTATTTGTATTTATGTATCTTGTATCTTGTGGATATATTTTGTGTTTGCATTCAAAGTTCCACATCCCGGTTCATATTTAATATTTGATACTCTCGTGCTCAAGTGTCTGAATAATTTCATGTGCTCCTGGTTTTGCCTAAATAACCTCATATAATATATCGATGTTTGTCTCCGTTTCGATTTCATGGCATATCATTCTGTGTAAACAGGGAACCGAATGTGAGTGTGTCTGGATGTCTCGATGAACAAGAAGATGGAGAGCCATCAAGAGTCGTAAATTAAAACCTCCAGCTTGTTTTATGGAGCAGGCACAAGTAACAAGCTAAAAACGCTTTTGTGTACAATGTACATTTTGTTGAGTTGTATGCATAAATGTACGTATCGTAGCAAAGGAAAAAAGGCTGGAAACAAAATTCAGCACCGAAAATATATCCATCACTGTTTGTAAACACACATTTTTGGAGCTGATCGAGGAACAGAGAACCTTTTGTCTTTCCCTTTCATTTCATCCAAACATTCGCTAAAAAGCGAATTCAGTATCAGTTTCTGTTCTTGGAGGGAGACGAAGAAAATTTATATGTGTAGTAGTTGTACACACAGACAAGTACATGTCAAAGAGCTGGCTAGTTTTTTCCCTACAGAATACTGTGACAATTTACCTTTCCTTGCCTATACACACACTACATAATGATTGACTGTGTAATACATAATAAATGTAAGTTGTTAGGCATAGGTTTTTGCTGGAGTTTGTATTGTAATAAAAGAGCTGCATGTGTCTGCCTGAAGTTTGTTGTTTTGCTGTTAGTTGTTAGTAGTAGTAGTTGCTGTTTTGTGCTGAGAAATGGCAAGTAAACAAAACATAAACGTGGTCATGATGGAGCTACATTATACATGTGTATGTGGATGTATAAAATGAAGAAGTGATGGGGGTTTAAAATGGAGCTTCTTCTCGTAAGTCATCACCACAGCAGAATGTTTGTGAAAGAGTACAATGCGACTCTTCATTTTTTTCAAAGTCAAATGTATAATAAAAGAGTGCAATAATGTATGGAAACTGGAGGCAAAATATATGCTAGTAACATTATTCCATAACTATTATATGTATGGACAGGGACAGTTGAACAAGGGATTGTAAAATCTAATTGTACCCACAAACCCAGGGAAAGAAAAGAAAATATTTAGTAAATACATAGAATATGCCACGTCATCTAATTGTGATTGTGAATTGTGAGGAGACATTATCTGTACACAGTAACAGTGACAGTTCACATGAAACGTAATGTATTTTGACAGGACAGATAAAGTATAATATCTATCTGTAGTGTGAGATGTGAGACAAAGACAAGATCGAGGGACAAAAGCAAAATTTGTACCATATTATTTAGCGTCGTAACTCTTTATGATTTTACTACCACAATTTTTCTTATATAATTATAAACAGATATGTTGAATGTGCTTGCGGATCGGCAGTAACAACTGTCTAAAAGTCTACTGAAGTCAAAAAAGAGATGAAGGCAAATCGTTTTTCCAAGAGATCAAGATATTATACATCTTTCAAAATTAAAGTTATGATAGCATTTGATATTTGATCCTCTCTGTAATTGAAGGAGGCGGACGATAGGCCTAAATCGAAAGCTGTAACCATGGGATACTCTATGTAAAATGTGGGCAATATCCCATGGTTACGGCTCTCGATTTAGGTCTATCGTCCACCTCCTTCAATTATTATTGTACCCTTATACCGTGCATATCTTATTATATTTCTTCCTGAAATACAGTCAAAAATGTGTGGGATAGTTTACAACCTAGAGAAGAGCGTTTCCTATTTTTTGTACATAGTGAGAACGACACGAGGAAATGAAGCCAAGTAAGAGAAAGGGAAAACGCTAAACGAGTCCAGATAAAAATAAATAAATAGGGAAGACAATAAAGCGAGCACGTGAAACATTGAGTACATTATTATTTTTATGATTATTATACCTAGATAGATATAATAGTACACACAAATGTACATGCTATAAAACTGCTTATCCTGTCATATATGATTGATTTCAGTGCTACCCACCCTACACTACACTTTCACTTTCTAGTTCTATACCTGTATCGATGGTTTCTACATGTGTAGCTTTTTTAAACGGTAACATGAGAGCAATTTATATCAAAGTGGATTTGGCTATCCACGATGAAGAATAAGAATAAGTTTCTCTGTCTCAACCTGGATGCTAAATGCGATGTATATGTACATGTAACAAAAAATAAGAGACACCTGTTTGAGCCCTCGATTTATTTGCCTTCTGCCATTTTTCTCTCCTTTGACTGATAGAGAACTGCAAAATATAATGTGAAGAACTACATACATAATACATAGGGGTGATAAACACCAGATCGAACCTGTGCTTTCACTTTCAGACTTGAGACCACAGTCAGTTCAGGTGATAATACTGCACATTGAACAAAGTGGAGATTATAAAGCTGCGAGTGTTGTGTACTTGCTCCGCGGTTTTGGCATAATTTTTCTATGCACGTGCAGTCAATTAGCATAGTTACTTCAGATTTTGACGAATTCACGAATCTTTTAAAATGTCTTGGATTTTGGATTATGTCGTTTAATCCTGAATTCTTTTTGTTTTTTTTTCAACAGACAAGAAAGAAGGTCTAAAATCTACTCGTTCGGTCTGGGAAAGCGAGCCGGTCAAGACATGTCTGCCGACGCAGAGGAATTTGACGAGATCAAGCGGGCTAACGGTGGTAGACAATTTAGCTTCGGTCTCGGTAAACGAGATGTGTCCTCCTCCAGCCATGTAAACGCCTCGTAAATTATAAATATCTAGACGATGTAGTCAAATAACCGATGAAGAATAACAATTGGGGGTGACAAACTATTGTAAAGAGGAAGACAACAATGACGACGATAATATCGATATGCATATGACGGTGGAGAAGGTGGGGAAAGTTTTCTCTCCATCGTCAATTGTTTAAACCATAAAACATAAGTATACCTTGAACATCAAAAACTATACAATATACATACAAAATAAAACACACAGGCATACCAAATATATAAGCAGCCCAATTCCAGTAAAAACAAAAGAAAAAGCTCATAATATATCGAAATCTATAACAAATATGTAAATTTTCAAAAAATATGTATTATAAATTATGATATATTATACTAAAAAGAGCACCAGTCTATAAATTACTTATTATTCATAAACATTCTTACTACTACTATTAAAATTGCATAAATATTATACCTACCGATGTATATCATAGTATACTTACAGTGCGTACTGAAATTGATAGTACAGTTTTTGTTTCTTTTGCTTTGCTTCATTAAACTTTTATTTTAAAGAAGCATTCATTTTAAAACTAAATATTATTGCATTCACCGTCAAAAAGCTAGTAAAAAAGTTTTTATTTTCAATTTCATTTTATCCTAAAAGCTCTTAAATTTTAAATACTTTTGATTGACTACAGGCATCATTTTTGCAAAATATTACATGCACACTTAGGGGGTATATAGACACTAATAAATTAGCTTTTTGCTTTTAAGAACTTTACTATCATGACTGTTAAGCGTACAACATTAACCTTTTCGCTACCATGGACATTAGAACGTGTTTTGTAGTCGGTGCATTGAGAGACCAAAAACTTGAAAATGTGTTTTCATAGGTCATAGCTCTGAGACCAAAAACACAAAACCATGTTTCACAAATCTACCTGCGATAGACCAAGAACATATTTTCATGTTTTTTTATC
>JAQIVE010002076.1:0-21439 GCA_034698285.1 Sminthurinus bimaculatus | reverse complement strand
TACTTAAGTGGCTTCCCTATACATACGCTAGTAAATGCACTTCCGTCAGCAATCAAGTATGCTTAAAACGAATAACAGGGTTGTGAAAATATATTTATATAAATATGTACATTGTGCATGTACTTAAAGTAAGCAGTATAGGGCAGATTACAATACTTATCGATGTAATACATGGAATTTGGGTACCTGTATGTGCTTCTGTTGGTTTGTAGTTTGTACAGTCTGCAGTTTCAAATCCCTTCCTCTTGTCTAAAGAGAAGTTTGAGAACAAGATTGGGGAAAGCTTACACAAGTTACGGATGTCTAAGTCAATAGAAATGGGCGGAGAAACGAAAGAAATAATGGAAAGAAGGGAAGAAACTACGAACATATAGGACTGATAAAAAACCTGGGGAGCTTTCCTCCTCCGTCTCCTCTAGTGACGTTTGACAACTGTAATTGGCGAGAATTGGCGAGTGACAGCGAGATAAGAGATAAAATTGAAATCTCAAGAGGCATCGAAAGCTATCGAGCTCTATCAAATCACAAATCACCTTCAGGTTAAAGACGACTTATCCGTATATTCGTACTTTTATACATATACATGCAATACAATAATAATTGTTTACAATATGCATTTCCGTCTCTTTTGTTTTAATTTCATCACAATATTCTATACTAACATTAGGTCTTTTAAAAGAAATGTATTGATGAGATTCATTTGCAATGTCCGAATTTTCCTCGCTGATAATGATATTGTGTCTTATGAAATGCATATTTACCAGAGGACATTGATGAATTTTTGAACGCAGACTTGAGACTTTTCACCACTGAGAATATCTGCATACAGAAAAGCGGCTGTTTCATACCGTTGCTGCAGCAAAACAAGACGTTAAACAGTCGAAAATGTGATTGTTACCAGTGTTACCAAAATGTGTTCAATATAGGTACCCCGTGACGTGATATTTTTTATTTACCTCCAAAAGTGTCATTTGCCGTATATATCACTATATATCGGGAGATTTAAGGATTTTGCGTACATTTTCTGCACTTTTGATCTAGACAGCGATAGATACGAGAGATTTTACTCCTGGAACTGAGAGAGACTTTTGGGAATTTGAAAACTGTTGAGACGGACAGAGTGAGACCAGCTTAACATGCACAGTAAAATGTACAGGGAATATCGTACCGTGTGTCGACAAGGTTGATAGCCTAATTGAAAGGAAACTTACCGTAAAAATTGAGATCATTCTCTATTTATACTCTCCTTCTTCATTCTTTCTTGCCATCTATATGTACATGTACATATGTATGTATTATATTTTTCAGAGTGTCAGATAATATGCTGTCTCGCTTTCTCACTGCCGTGTGCCATGTCGATCTGTCGTTCGCCCCCTCGACGTATAAAATGTATTTTTCACTGTCCTTCCTGAAAGAAAAAACTGTCTGTTCTGTTTCAGCGAACCGTTCACCTCCTTCCCCTCTTCTTTTTGTATAAAATCATGGTACATACAAACCATTGTGCCCGTCCTTGTCTCTTGTCTCCGTCTTTCAATATCTCGCACCAGAGACTTATCACGATGTGACACAAATGCTCCTTTGAAAATGTCTCCAAATCCAAATCCTCAACTGTATTTTCTCAAACCTTGTGCAGAACCTGTTATACCGCATGAGATAATATATTATATGATAGTGCCTACAAAAACATAATGGCAATATTATAACGCCAAAATAGCAAATACTATCCAATATGCGTCTTGACTGGCCCTGGCCTGGGGTCTATCTTTAAATTCCCGATCCTCCAGTACATGTAAGTACATAAAATAATAATATGTACTTATGTGCTCAAATACGTCTCTCTGGATTTAAGTGCGGATACGTTTTCTGTCGCATCTTGGTTTTCTTTCTTATTCTTTTTTTCTCGTCTTTTCTTTCTCCTTTATTCGCCACAACTCAATTCTTCAGCTTAAACTCTGGTCAACTTGGACGCCACATTTTTCCACCGTTCAACTCTAAATCCGATTCAATCCAATCCAATATAATACAGAGGAAAAGGATATTCGTATTCCATCGTATGTATCGAATTGGTTGCTGCAGGAAATGGGCATGCGGATCTCTTATGTTAAATCGTCATGTGTGTGAATAATTTGAAAAGTATTATTGTAATCATATTACATATTGGCATTGGCACAATAGTGTGCTCTTGAATACAAATTGCAGATTTCCTCCAAATGTCTTTCGCGTGCTGTAGTCAATTTTTCGCATTGTATTCAAGCTTTTTGGATACGAAATAAAATAAGATTTATTCAGAATATGTTGCAGTAATCCTTAGGAATTCAAACACAGGCTCTGAATTTCAGGGTAATATTTAAAGCGGGCGAACCTTTTCGATTCTGCTAGTATTTACTGCATAATCTAATTCTTATTCTAATCTTTTCTGTTCTATTATATTCTACTTTGTATTACTATAATCCTATGGATTTTAGTACGTATTGTGATATTTTTCTAATCTTTTATTTGGAAAGTTTTTAACATTTAACATGTATGACGTAATGACGTAGGTATACTGAGTACAGTACAGTACACATACAGTAGCTGAGCTACCGTATTAGATTGAATTAGAAATGCTGAAATTTTGGCAAAATTTTACATTCACGGCTAAAAGAGATAAATTGTGATTAAAGTGTGTATAGCTTAATGCCTTTGATAAATCGTAAATTGGGAGAAAATGGTGTTGAACTCGAATGTATTGTAAGACGTGTTCAGAAACATGCCATGTATGTTTTTGAGGCCTTTTTTACGTTTTCCAAAATTCCTTTAACAATAATTCCACCAACCTGTCCTTTGTCAAATGTACAACAATTACTATTCACAATCTCCAGAGCCTATACACTATACACGTATACGCGTTTAGGTTACGAATTACTGATACCGAGCACTGTGTATGGTATTTATACATTAGCCTTCTTCTAGTCCATGTTTGCACAACATCTACATATGTCTATAATTTTCTTTCATAGTTCCTACAACTAGCTAACAAAGCTTTTCTAACGGTTCCTAGTCTCTAAATATAAGTATTGTGGACAAAGCGAAGAGACAGTATACCTATTCAGACATGAATTGTATTACAGTCAGTTACACGATATCACCCTGTAAAATTTGCATGCAAAATGCACTCTTTCTTTCATTTTCGCAGAGAAAGCAGAAGATTAATGTACTTCAACTTGAACTGTGTTTCCCCTTGGAAGATCATGGACATGGAGACATGAGCTCCTTAATTAGGAATAAAATTTATCTCCATTTAATTACTCGTCCAGAGAACAGTCAAAGCCAAGTCAAACATAGAATTAAATAATATATTATGCAGCTGTGACTATTACAAATTACGCACTACGCATCATAATGTGAACACAAAATACAGATATTACGATGTACCTTTGCTAATGCTTTGCCGCTGTCATTATTTGTTTAGCGCATTTATTCTAAATAACGGAATGCAGGTGAATTTCAAAATTTAAAATGATAATGCAACAATATTATTTTTATCCATAAAAGCAGCTAAAACCACTTCGTTTTTACAGGATCGAGAAACCTCCTTTAAAGTTAACTATCACTTTCAATCCTCCCGTTTTCGCAAAGTGGTCCACATTTACACACACACACACATATACACAAGTTGTGAGTTGAGAGCTGTCAATGCATGACTAGATAGATGAGTGGGAAAAGAGATAAAACGGAAGAGGGAAAAGAGGGTGAAAAAAGGAGGTGATACAAATATTGGACGAATTACAAAAAAAAGGGCGAGCGGAAAAGGGAAAAGTGGTCAATGTGTTACTGGAGGACTGTTATACGGCCTGCTCAATGTTCAATGTGTGTTCGACTTAGATGGAAGAGGACAGTCTCAAGTGCCCCGAAATAAAGTGTGGACTATCCGAAAGTACTTACCCTGCCGTATATGTATGTAGTATGTATAATGTATATATTGATATATGTACGTACAGATTTACAGTATAAATTTGGGGGATACACGTTCATGTACACTGACTCTTTTCCCTGGCATTCGTGTACAAGATGCATATACATGTAGTTATATAAATTCGTATTCCGTCGCTATAGTTTCCCTGGACGTGGGGGTGAATTGTGAAGTTTCCATAGGAGATGGAAGGTGCTGTAATTGAAAATTTATGGTCAATAAAAAGGAGAGCTTTTTGCTAAAAGAATCTGGACTGAAGGAAATACTCTCAAGTCCGCACTTGATGCACTCTACAAAATCTACAATCCACACACACATACCCCAGTACATATGTATGTACAGAACTCCCTGCTTCTGCTTTCACTTTATGCATGTGTGTGTACCAACTATTGCCGGCCAACACTTGTTCCAGTATTTTACTCTCAGTTTGCCCTGCTCCAGTTCCACATAACCATAACATACGTTTCTCCATGTGTGTAGTCCTCTTCTCACATAAATCACCGTTTGGACGACGCATAAATCCAATAAATTCAAGTTAAAAGTCCTTGTCCAGAATTCACGTTCGCTCTTCTATAGTTACTCGTCCCTTGTATTATACATAGTTTGTACTATAATTTTGCAGTTATATAATCTCGTACTGCCTGTATGTACAGCACAATTATATTGCAGAAGCAGCAAGGTTCAACTCCACATTTTAACTATTTCAGACGAGCCACGAACAGTCTATGAATTTAACGCACTTTCCCTCTCAACGTTCTACACGTTCGTACATACATACATGGAATGTCGTAAATGTGCGGACTGGGAAGTCTACAACACTAATAATAATCCCATAATGAATACATTATTGTTTTAAAGTCATATAAAGGCGGGACGTATGGACATGAATCAGGGGAAAGTGCATGTCTAGATAAATTTCAATAAACCCAACTTTTTCTTCAATATTACATTGCAGTACATGACACAGATTTCCACCGCCTTTTTTCTTCATTTTATAGTTGGGTATAAAAATACTCTTGACGAAATTAGACTTTGGCGTTTGGTTTTCCGGAAATGTGCTGTTTTTAAATACAGAGAAAAATGATGATTTCACATTTTACATTTAATTTAAAGTTTTGTTTTATTTCTTGATTCTTTATATGTATATATAGGCTTGATATTTCGGGGGCAGAAGATGGGCATCGACTTATGTATTATCAGCTATGTACATATGTATGTATTCTACGGACATGGACTGAGTTGTATTGCAGAATTCTGTCCTTGTAGTGAAGAGGAGGAAGAAACAGCAGAAAAATGTAAACGTCCAAATCCGAATGGCCCATTTTTCCTTCTGAACACGCAGAGGCGAAAGCCGTCTTGAAGTGCGTATATTGTAGGACTGTAGGCTAATGCTGAGGGATGGCCATAAAGACAAGTCATCAAGTCACTCAGGCTTCAGGCTTATACTACAATACAATAACAAGTACCTAGTAAGGAAAGGAGAGGCCTATAGTGGTACTTGGTTAATGAGGATATTCTTGTAAAGAGGATGATATTGATGAATCGGATTGACGATTTAAAGAAATTCTCTCACATTTGTCCTTCTTCATCTTGACATTTGAGAGAGCTTTTCATTACGTTTGTCGTGTCTGTACACTTTTTCTTATTTTAATCCAGATAAAATGAGACAGGGAGTGAAATCCGAGATTTTTTTATAGTTCTAGTGTGAGAGTGTGTGGATTGTGATTGTGAAGAGAGGCATCACTGAAAAATCTTTGATTCTTTGACATTACAACGTCTAACGTTATATATTTTAGAATTATATTCAAGAATCCTTAGTAAGTATGAGCCTTTGACCATCAGTATATTCTTTAAATTACAGATGAGGACATGGGTCAATGTTATTGTATTAAAATACCTGATAACCTTTAAGTTAGGTACGGGAAACATTTCACATGTACTAAATAGTTTTACATGTTGAATGAAATATATTTATGGCATATTTGTTTTATAAAAAATTTTAAGTGCATAGAACGGCAAAGGGGGTTTAAATATTAAAATATCTCATGATGTTCCATTCTACAGACCCTAATTTACCAACAAGCAGGTATATACTATATACCTATGTAATCGTAATACTGGCAGATGCGTAAATCCTATCCCAATTTGCATACACGTGTCTAAATGTTTGTAGTAAAAACTGGTTTTTTAGTTAGAATTCTTCGAAAAAGCTTGTGTTTAAGGCCACTTTAGTTTTTTAAATGTTGAACAGCATTATGTAACGTGTGATACTTTAGTGCAGGATATGTATCATGCATAAAACTACTACACAATACATACGAATATTATTATAAAAATTTTAACCATAGCAAACTAGAGTATTTTTGAAGCTGACGCTAACGCTGAGAGTTTAAGGGGAAAAGCTACTCAAGTATATTACCGTATAAGCTCATATAGTATGACAGCTTCATGTAGTATGACACCCCTTGTAGTATGACGCGAAAAAAGTGAAAGTATTTTTTAGTATGACAGTAGATTTCAATGGTTTTCTTATGCAACGCGGGTACACCGAGTAGTGTGACACCCCGTTTAGTATGACGCCGAAAAAAAGAAAGGATTTTCTTATATGACAGTCATACTATATGAGCTTATACGGTAAGTATGCAGCTACTTATGCATTTAAGGTTATCATTCCTATATAGTTACTTAATACATGATGATAGCAGTATGTATTGGTTGCCATTCAAGTCAGACCTTGAGTACATGTACTCTCGTTCTCAATGCCACGCTTGTAAAGATTCATATAGTTTTCATGAAGAATCGAAGATACAAAAATAAATGTTTCTTTTTCATTGGTATGAAATAATAATAATAATAATATTATCTAACTATAATGTCGAACAGTTTTATCTCGCCGCTATAATATATGTACATGTAATGCATTTATGCGTAGTCAAGCATCCCCTATGAACCATGTCTGTATGTAAACACATATTCTAGCTTATCGTTTATCGTGTGCGTTTCTGCACAAAGTGGATTTGTCATTTTGTTTCTCAAGGTCTACATCTGGAGTAGACCTCTGTGGTTCAAGCAAACACGCTGGAAGTATTCACATGGAGACAGGCGACAGACAGATACAGTTGTACGTAGTTTAGTTAGTCAGTAGATCGTGGATGCTTCAGCTTTGGAGATTGGACTGCTCAAACAATAGAACATAAGGTAATTACAATATTTATAAGCTGAAAAATATTATTCTATGCTCAAATCCTCTTTTATTTTAATTTTTAAAAATATACAGGCTTTAATTAAGATGTAATATGTGAAATTATGTTATGAACTGATTATTGAAGTTCCCTGAGATTAAGCATTGACACTTGGACGCTACCCAAAACGAATACAAGAGCTTTGATTGACTTTGCTGCTCTTCCGCTTAAGTGTCTTTTTGTAAATAGTAAATAGTTTCAACAAGTGCATACTTAAATACATACCACTTGAGTTTGGTTTCAAGTAGCATGGAGTTCACTGTGCGATTAAGTATCAAAATATTTGGTTATTATTATCACTCAATTGGTCACCCATTAAAATTACAAAGTAAATCTAGTATGTAGCTATGCATTTTACATACAAAATCGCATTTAAAATAAAAGTTTCATTTTTCGTGTCTTCCGTAAAACTCCGCAAAATGTTTAATTCAATAGTAATTATCCATGGGCGACCGTTCCTGTCTTGAAATACGATTTAACTTTTTAGCACAATTAAGAGTAGGCATTCATTAAAGAATTTAGTACTTGGCGTAATAATGTGTTTCATAACCAGGAACGTTGCATCCTCTTTATTCGACTCTACTCGTCACATTTCAAAGTCATATGGATAGATGGTGAACCGAAAATAAACCGCATCAAATACGAGTGTTATTGTTGCTTGAGTCTTATCGTTGGATTAGAATCGGGGATCGGAACTCAATAGCTGATTATCCATTAGGACTAATTTAAAGTTAATGGTTATTTTGTGTGCTTACTTGGGCGTGCCAAACTTCTTTACGCGGTGACAGTTATCATCACACATTTTGAACTAAACTATAGTATCAACTGCTTGTATTTACATAAGTACAAAACTACACAACGTTTATTTATTTGTATTATACAGAGATATTGTCCACGTGATAGTTATTTTCATATCCTTCATATAAGCAATATGATCAGATCAGATTACATAAGTTCATCTATGGTAACTTTCTGTTTCATGCTTTTGGACGTAAAACAAAGCATTATTAATTTAATTTTGAAAGCGTAGCTCATCAAGCCTCTTGTTTGGCATTTTTTACAGGTCGTTCGTGACGACAGACTTTGAAAGTATTCTTTAAAAGTAACACAAACATGGCACCCCAGCAGTTGGGAGCGAAGGACAAGGGCGGATTTTCAAGTTTTCCTGGCATTTGGAAATATCCGACAGGTCGAGGTAAGGGTCTCATTATTTTGTAAAATTCCTGTCCTTGTGTGCGTGTGTTTATACTATTTACATATCTATCATGTATCATACGCTTTGTTTGCAGATGAAAAGTTTGTCAATGCCATGGACTGGATTGAAGGTTAGTTATTTTAAAGTTTTGTATGCACATGTTTATGAAATAAATGAAAATCTGTTACTGTGCTCTATGCATACACATTGAAAACAAACCTACAGTTTGACGTTGCTAATCAAATTATCAATATTGCTTTTTGTTTTAAAAAACGTTAAGCCAAAAAGGTCGACGACGACATTGGGAATCACTGGCGAGTTTACGATAAACTTTACGATTTGGAAAAGTTTATTGACCTGCATCCAGGAGGCTCTGAATGGATCGAATTGACGCGAGGAACTGACATTACGGAAGCCTTTGAAACCCATCACATAGTGAACGTGGACAAGGTTGAGGCCACGTTGGCCAAGTACTATGTCAAAGACACAAAAGTGCCAAGAATTTCTCCCTACACGTTCAAGGACAATGGATTTTTCAAAACACTTAAGCGACGTGCTGAACCAATTTTAAAGGTGAGAAACACTACAAACTAAAAACTTGTTCGTCTCTTGTCTGGCCATATTTTGACCATAAACAGTAAATGTATGCTATAAACAAATTTGTTTACTTTTTATGCATATCCTTTAGGCAGTCGGCACTGGACCTACCAAGCAAATCGAAATGTGGAACGACGGCTTGGTTCTCACGGCCTTCCTACTTGTAACAATTGGTACCTTGACTCAATCCACCATCATCCAGATCTTGGGAGGACTTATTCTGACCAGCAGTGTCGTCGCCTCTCATAATTTTTTTCATCTGAGACAAAACTGGCGAACTTACTACTGGGACCTTAGTCTTTTGTCATCGAGAGAATGGCGCGTCAGCCATTCTCTCTCTCACCATTTGTACCCCAACACAATCATGTAACACATCATTTCGGAATTCTTTATGTTTTTTATTATTCATCTTAATCCTTGAATCATTGTCATTTTTTAACTGAGGATTGCTCATTATAGGGACGCGGAGATTAGCATGTTTGAACCCCTCTTCGAATTCTTGCCCAATCGACCAAAATCACTGTTTCAACGATATGCGCCCGTAATATACCAACACGCAGTATTTGGCTTCATGTTTCACCTCTCATTTTGGGTTCGTTGGAAGAAAATTATCATGGGCCAGCAAAAATTGAGACCAGAAAACTTGATTAACGTAGCTGAGCTATTGTACATTTGCTTATTGTCGCCATCTCTATTGGTAACCAGCATTTTTTGTCAAAATTACATTTTATTTTGCTGTGTATTTAAACTATTTATCAGTGTCATGCAAAGCCGGTGTGTAATGTCATTATAATTCTGCTTAAACATTCAACAGTATGGTGTTAGAACTTGGCTAGTTGTTCACACTGCCTCCTCATGGTTTTTCCTTTTGATCGGATTGAACGTGGCTCATCACCATCCTGACATTTTTCACGATGGAGACGAGGCTAGACCAGATCCTGATTTTGGGTGAGAATAAAAACTGCTACTAACTAAGTAACTACATGAACTGTAAAATCTATTCTGTCAAAAAATTGCTAAACTTGTTCAACCTGCGTAAAACATGTATTTCAATCAAAAATGGAATTTCAGACTTTGCCAGCTCGACGCTGTCAGAGACAAAACTTTGGACATGGACAATCTCTTTGTTATTCTGATCACGTTTGGAAATCATTCGGTTAGCTATAAATATTTCCTTTATTTCAAAGTTTGAAATAAGTAAAGTATTACAAATTAAATTGGTAGAATACATAAATGTCGGTATCAACTCATTTGTTTACTCTGTACTTTCTACAGCTACATCACTTGTTCCCTGCTGTGTGCCACTCCAAACTTCATCACCTCAAGAAAATTTTTGACCAGACTCTGGAGGAATTTTCAGAATCCTTCCCTCCCATGTCCTTCCCTGAGCTTTATCTGGGCAACCTGAGACGATGCGCCCTAACAACGACAAAGAAGCTAAAAGACAATTAGAACTGCCGTTATGTTTTTGAAGAAATGGTGCTAAAAAAATCAACCAAACAAACACATATATTGAAAGTATAAGGGGAAACATTAAGCCCCTAAGAAAAAATACATAAAAGCTAAAATAATATGAATAGTTAGTATTACCTGAAACGGTACAAGTTCATACATGTACAATATATTATGAAATGACTACATAAGTATATCCATATATATCATGATAAAACTACAAGCATATAATAAAACAAGTCTTGTTAAGAACCATAATAGTTCAACTTAATTAATATTTAAGACGCATACAAGTGTGTGTTCATTACTGACTCTGACTCCAATCCGTTGCCCGAAAAGCAAAAATATAGTAGCCATCAGGTGCCACAACTTCTCGTATACTTTGCTTTGCCACAAGTTATGCAATACGCAATTGAATAAATAAACGGAGCCCAGGAATATGTAACAACTTATCTCCCATGTCTTGATTGACAACGGAGATTAACATAGATACTTTCTTATTCGTTGGTTGTATTCCAATATCGGCAAAAAGTATAGAATATACAAAGCATGTTTTCTATTGCATAATAAATTTATTCAATAAGCTACGGACCAAAACCAAGTAAACACAAATTGCGTCGTCTTCTGCCCCAGTTTATCGTTTGCAAAATATTGAACGAGCCCATAAAGTAGTTCATTATTTACTGCGATTCCAGCCTTCTTTTGCAAAGCTTGATTACTTTTTTACCTTGTGAACATGAAGCTTGTGGCTTAAATGGAGCCCTCGCCTATGCATGTACCCAAATAAAGCACATAGTCGTACAACTAATTGCAAGACGCATAAAATCCAACTTTTAAAAAATGTAACGCTCCACAATTATACTTTTCCGATGAATAAGTTGAGAAAATTCGACCTTTTCATTATTGGCTAATAAAATTGTCTAAACAATATTCATATTTTTGTTTGTTCGTGGAGCTTTTAAGTTCATTCATTCATTCACGAACCTCATACCAAAGGAAGGTTTTGGACCTTCTAGTTGTGAAAAGTTGTTGTTTGTGTTGAGGGTACATGGTACATGGTACATGTACAATGTACAATTACGATGTACGTATATTCATTCACATTCTTTCAAATAGGCAGTTGTCCCCCTTTGCTAATGCATTAATGATGATTTAATGTTTTTATCGAATTGTTGATGCTATCAATTCGCAAAAGTGCCATACTTTCTCTTTGTCCAGAAATGATTGACATAACCATATCCACCTCTAAAGAATATATACACATGGTATCCACGATAACCGTGACCACATAATACCAGGAACATTCCTCCAAGTCGCTTCCCACTTAGATATTATGATTGTCCATTCATTACTTACGATCAAGACGTCGTAAAACAACAACCGTCTCTTTTTAGACTGCGTAGGCAATAGTGTACAATGTACAAGTAACTTCAAACAAATAAGCTAAAAAAGTAGTTTAGCTTATTTATTTGTCAATTATTGCAATTATAAAGTGAGTGTAGTAAAAAGTAGTAAAAATGGAAAATAATATTTACTTATTCGTGCAAATTCATACTTTTATATATGAGACTATCACCTTTTGCTCCATATATCGTGTTTCCTATTCGTCATTTCACAAATGCTACAAGCTAGTAAAAAATCCATTACCATACAGGGTAAGAAAAATATTTTTAAAAGTAAGTATTTGTAACATCACAACATTTACGTTTGTCATATATTTGATATGTTGTGTGTACATAATTTTAGATGATCTGTTTTGTGCTTCACATGAGCGTGCTTCTGAAAATAATTTTCGACGTTAGAAATTTGTGGAGAACGCTACGATCGAACTCGGCAGTTCTCACAGCATACTTTGACTTTGCCAACGGGCTGTTCATTTCTGCAATCGTTGTTATAACAATATCCTTTAGTTGGATAGATCGACGTTACATCGAGTCTAATATCAGTCAACTGCAGGTCAATCCCATTATGCAGAAGTTTCGGTGGAGTAACGCAAGCTACACAAAAGTAAAAACAGTATTTTTTGAAACAATATTTTCACAAATACTTTTTAATTATTTCCTTGTCAAATGTAATACACGTGTCTCATAAAAAAATACAGAATATTCTTTTCTTTGTTGAATTATAAATAGGCTCGCATAGTGTTGATGATTCAGATGATTTTCATCATCATGGCTGCATTTTCCTGGGGGTTTTCAGCCTTTGAGGCAGAGTTTCTTGATTTCCAAGCAGTTTACGCAGCCAGCGAGTTTAAAGTTCAGCAGTACCTTGGAGAAAAAACCGTTCCACCTGGAATGTTTCTGGAGATTCTGAAAATTTATGCAATTGTGGTGGAATTTGCAAACAGCTTTTATGTACACGTCTCTGATATCACGGTTAGTTCTCAGGTAACCCTTTCGTACTACATGGTGAAAGACTTTGTCCAGTTCATAAATTCTGAGCAGGATTGTCCAGACGCAAAGGTGAGTTTTTACCTACTTATGCATACTTATATACATATATGTACACTGTACACTAGTTTTGCTAATAGAATCCGTTTCTTAAATATAATCTATACGACTGCCTATTTATTTTGCTTCTTGTTCTACAGACGTTTTGTAACATGTACGAAAATTTTAAAGCAATTCGAAAAGCAATCGATTACTGTACTAGTCCTTACACTTTTGGTATGATCGGTGGCATGCTAAGTTATTACCCAATTCACATGATCGACGTTTTCAATGTTCTCGGGTATAATTGGCATTGGAGAATCACAATGAGTCTGTACATCATGGAGGCATATTTGGTGTACAAAATGGCAGCAGACAGCCACATTATGGTTTGATATACACAGTTATTATACATTATTTTATTTTGTGCACTATGGTATACTTATATGATAATATTAAGACATATAGAATATTAAAACATACGCATACTGTATGTTTTAATAGACTTCTTGAAATGTGTTATTAAATAGCATCTAAGACTATGGTAATTTTCACTAAAATATAGAGCTGGAAAATAAAACGTACTTTGAGGAAAAGGTTTTTAATGAAGATTTCGAGGAGAAAACTCAAATCCATTCTCTACGACCTCCACAATGACAGCCTGGGAGTCAGGGTTTGGAAATTCGTGGCATTTACGCCTGCTTTTTGCGGCAATGTAAGCATTTAACTTTATTTTAGATGTATAATAATTTATTTAATTTTTAACACACGTACTTACTGTAATTTTCAAGAAAATGTTAATGCGTAAATATGCATGTTGAAATGAAAACTTACTTGTGTTGTTTCAGGTTGTATCCATGACGCTCACCTCCACAATGATGTTCCTTTAAAGAGAAAAATAAATAAAAAGACATTGGAGAAAAATCGGAAAAGCGTGCATTCACATCTTGTTGGAAAATGTTGAATTTATTTGGTTTTTTTTGCAACAACATGATGAGATAAATACACATTAAGAGAACATCCCCGATTTTTTGCAATAATTCTTACGTTTGACTAAAATGCTGCAAAAGTGTTGATCGTAAATGCTCTTGCACAGTTATGAATGCTCTTTTTTAACGTAAAATCCTTATACAATAAAATCCCTGAAGCTGTTACCATAAAGCCTTTGTGGATGTGCGTATATTCAAATTCTACAGTAAATACATACTATGTATTATGTACACTGTACACCGTTTGAACGGTGAATACTGACCCAGCCAAGAGAAAAGGAGATAAAATTTGGCATGACAGCACAAGGTTTTTTGCAGCCATCTTTCTTCTTCATTTTGGTTTTCTTTTCCTTGGGATTTGGGACAACATTTCAGCCATCCCAAGTACAAAACTAACAGCTATAATGCTCCCGCTGGACGAAAACGAAAAAATGACAAAAGGAGGGTCCAAGCTCCATGTATTACCCACAACAAACTAGAGGTGCAGTAAGAATGTAGACAAAGTAAAATGTATGAGGCTCGAGGAAAAAGTGACACGTGTCACACACATAAATATAATGGCTGGCAGTAATTTTGACAACGTAATGATTTATAGCCTCCCCTATTATTTATATTTGTTTATTTACGCTGTACTCCCCCTTATGGTACATTATGTATTATTAGTCTTATTATTCTTATTTAATATTTCCTTTTTTTAACTGTTCCACTTACAATATTTTGTTACACCCCCCTCGTTTCTCTCAAACTATACCCACAATGATACAACGAGAGTTCATTTTATGAGTTTTTTATACTTATAAATGCATATGAAATATTTCATCACGATGGTGATCGATCTTATCTTAAAAATCATCTTGCAATTGTGCAAATTTAAATGAAAGCCCAATTTTTCCCAACAGCCTTCTCACATTTTGGCCTACATAACACGCAAGTCATCTCTTTGCATAAAAACTGTAACTACAATGTTTCCTTATGCATGTAATTTCATATTTTGCAAACAATGTTAACCACTCTATCTGGAAAACATCAAATCTCAAAAAAACCAAAAGAAAATTTAAAATTCTAACGTTCACCGTGCATACAAATGTTTGTCTTCCTATGTAGTTAGGATACGACATACCCGTACATTGTCCCAAGAGGTACAATGTACCTCTTGTTGCACTCTCTGCATTGCAAAAAAATTCTAATTTTAGAGCAACAAAAATTCTGAATCGATGAAAAAACATACATACGTTGATTCTCGTTTCAATCTTAAAATCTCTATTCATGTGATATCTAGAATCAACAAAAGCAACAGGGATTGAAATTTGCAGATGTATAGGGTTTCGGCTCAAAAAAATGAAACAGGGCGCAATAATTGCAAAATAATGCAGTGCAGAAAAAATGACCATAATATCATTTGAGAGTACGGAACCACAGAGAAAAAGATGTTGGAAAGTCGTTAATCTCTCCATCAAGAGTCGAAAGGACTGCTTTTAAAACAAATTACAAATTTTACGCTCAATAATTATGTACGACTTAATCTAATTTATTAAGTCATAAATCAAGGTGTATAGACGATCTTCATGTTACCCCCCGTAAAAATGGAGAAACAAACTCAGAGATTTTGCATACTTTTACATATACAACAAGTAAGTACAATGTACATATGTCTAATAATAATGTGTGTATAATATGTGTTCGTACATATGCATGTATAGCGCATATCATGAGATGGATAAGGAATTAATAGGTTTGCCAAGAAAAAACCTTCTTTCCTGATTACACCTGTGTGAGGAAGTAAAATACAGTGTTATAAAGATGTTACCTAAGTATATCTATATGTATTTGCACTGCATACAAATGGGTACAGTGTACAGTGTATTCTTGAGCCACAGCTTTTAGACATTAGTTTTTTATAAAATGGTTACTCTATGACTCTTTCTCCATAGTAAAGTACGGAGAAAGCGTCATTGAGTAACCATTTTTATAAAAAACACATGTCTAAAAGCTATATGGCCAGACAATACGTACATAATACAAACAAAATCGGCAGGAGAAAGTATTCGAATAGGAGTCATAATCACCGTCTAACTGACTACTAACTACGGTGCTAATTCTAATTCTTACGTTTCATCGTCACGAGCTGCTACACCGTCTAGCAGCGAGTTGCCGCTGTTGACTAAATGTATTCATAAGTATTATATACGATGCTCTATACAGATAGGGTGAGAGGGAGAAGGCAGAAAATGGAAAACAAGTGGAGAAAGTTGAAGACATATTAAAACTACGGACCAACTATTGTGTTCTGGCCGGGTCTGGTCCTGTTGAAACGCGCCAGATATGGAATAGGAGAATATTTAGGGAAATATGTATAGTGAACCCGTAATGTACACTTTCACGTACACGAGGAACTTTACAAGAGTGAGAGAGAGAGGGGGAATAGAGTTGGAGAGCGTGATAAATGGACATTTATTTAGACCGACCGAGCTTTCTTGCCTTTACGTATGTATGTGCATAGGATTGCCTAAACTTAATTAGCTAGTGGTGCACGAAGGAGCTCTCTAGCTCATAATTCTTGCCCACTAGATTTTAGGCGACTGTCTCGGCCACATGCATAGCTTTGCACTGTGTATTGTCGTCGTTGTTGTTGTCCTAGTCGTATATGTATATATGTATGCATGTATATTTGTACTCTCTATTCTGTTTTGCCTCCTTCTTTCCCAAACTTCATGACAAATGCTCACAACTACGAGGAAGGGGTTTTAACATATTCTATATATACAGTACATGCACACTACCCAGTTTAGCTGTGCCTTGCTTTTTCACAGCAGGACAACGACGACTTTCTCTCACTGTCAACAACGTTCACGTTACGTTACGTTACGCTATGTTATGTTATGGTGTGCTGGGTTGTGCTGTCCTGTGCTGTGTTTTGTTGTTGGCGAAAAGCCGTTTGAATATAAATATGTGCATGGAGAAAGTGAGAGAAACTACCCACATTTGTATTCCTCAAATGTGGACCTGTCCCTTACATCCTTCCACGATTTCAAGCAGCTCGTCATAAATGATATAATTATATAATATACATATGGGCCGTGGTTTGGCTAGCAGGCGCGAGAGTTGGCCGACTTGCTCTGAAGGAAATGGCGATGCTTAGGGGAAATAGAGGGAGAAAACACTTGGAGAAAGTAAATTCATTATACAATATTTATACATAAATTCATCGGCATATGTATGCATATCCTTGACTGGACTACAGCATACATAGTGTACATGAGGCAGATGCTCGGATAAATGAGGAAGACACATGTACATACAAATCTACATAGATGCATTGACTGGAGCCTAAGGTAGAGATGTTTTTTGGTCAGAACTGGTTGGCAGTTCTCTAATTATTTAAAAATGAAAATGAATGGATAAGCAAAAAATAAGGGTTTGATATTTTTTAAAGTAATTAAAAATAACAGTGTCTAAACATGTAGGATAATCACAGCTTGCGGGCATTTATTTCGATCCACTGAAAAATTCAGAGATTCATCTCTTTGCCTTTGGCTTCGGTCATGAGACAAAACAAGAAGTCGCGGCGCACTTGTATCTTGTATTTTAGATGAAAGGTACGTGCGACCGCTTTTATTCTTATTCGTGCTCTGCTTCATCTTTCTAGGTGCTTAGGCTCTGGTTTTTGGCCCGTTGTGTGAAAATCTCTGTGTGTACTTATTTATTTGAGAAATCTGAATTTGAATAGAAGTTTGTACTCAAATTTCCATACATTAGCGGGTACTGGTACCATCCTGTCTCTATTCTCCTTCTTTAGTCACCCGTTCAGTGGAAAACTGGAAAATTTAATGCGTCGTTGTATTCCTAAATTTGTGTTTGTCTTCTTGGTTTAGAAAGTCTCCAAGTTGTCGGACCAGGCAATTAACTCCCATATGAAAAACTGTGATTCAGTACATGGAGCCAGCCTGATTAATTTCCTACACAAATAATGAAAAATATGGCCCAACAACGTGCAAAAAAGCTTTATGGCTTTATAGGTTAAAGTACTCGAGATTATTTTAAAAAGAAAACTGGACTTTGGACAGAATCTCATGGAATGCGGAGAAAAACAAGTTTTGACACTCTAACGTAATCATTATTGAATGTTTGCACGGGATCTCAAGCACTTTAATAGACATATTTTAGTATTTATAAATACGTATAATGTTGATAAAATTTTAACGTGAAAACTGTTTTAGCCTCAGAGATACTGAAAAAGGTCTCCGATATGATTATATTTATCAATTTAACTGCAAAATGTGCTTTACAGTCTATATTAGCCCTTGCTCATATATGCACATTAACTGTAGGTAGTTGAAATACTTTGACTTGACCTGGGACGCATGCACGAACCAACCTCAGATTAAAGGAAATTGTTGTGCACTTTAAATTTTATACCCCAAGAACATTTGAATTCAACCACAAGTGCAGTGCAATAACAATAAATGCATTAGCTGTATAATGAGTAATAAGTCAAGAGGGGAAATTGCACTGGTACAAAACTTCAGGAAAACGGGGGCCAGTCACAGTGGCATACGTGTATGATATGAAAATCAACTTGCGGAGATATTTTATACGACTTGTAATTACGATTTTTTGCTGAGCGTATTACACAAGAATTGTAGCCTCACTCTTGTCCAGTATTGTTCAAGGTTCAACAACGACCGTAAATATTGCTTCAACTTATATGTATGCACTTTTCTGTTAGAACTTCTAACTTAGAAGCCAAATCTGTATAAAAAGATTGAAAAATGATTATCCAAATAACTTTATGACACCACATATCATTATAGAATTTTATGACATGCCATATAAAATAAAACTGAATTGAGTCGTGCTTCATGAACAAAATTTAGCCCACCTACTTACTATAGATTTCCCCACAATATTCAAGCAAGTTAGAGATTTGATACTGAAAATAGGATACATGACAGGGAGATAATATCTGTAATCTGTAGATAAATATGCACGTAATATTAAAAATTAAAAATGATTGAAGAAAATGTATACATAGAATAAATCTCTATCAAAAATTCAAATTTCAATACGGTTTCTCAAAACAGGAGCCCAAACATTGCTTAAAGCTGATTTTTTATCATGTAAGTAGTAAGGACATAGTTGTATGCCTGGTTTATCACGAAAAATCCAGTACCTGAAACGGAGTAGATTTTTCTAACTAGAATATGCAACATAATATGTATTGCATAAATATTGTATTTTAGCCGGCGGACTATTTGGATACTGTAAAATTGGATTCGATTTTAACAAAGATAAATGGAACGCTTCGGTGGGATAAAATGAAATGAAAATTGAAATTCGAAAGGATTTCCCTTCAAGCAACGACGATTTTGCTCGCAGCCCCAATGAAAAATGAAAGTGAAATGCAATTGTTTTACATTATATTAGGAAATATTTAGGAGGGAATCCTTCCAGCAAGAAAATGTAATAGAATCAAAAACCTAACCTTTATACTTACGCACCTTTATTTTCATGAAAGTTTATTCGTCTCTGCCCTCAACAACATACACTAGACATTACAATACATAACAATACGTACATATGTTAATATCGAAGAAACTTGTCCGTAGGTGGTATGTAGAGGATAGAAGAGAGGAGAAACGAAGGAGATTTCCTAAATGTTCCAGTAGTCTGACTCACTGACTGACTGACTTGCATTCCTAGAATAGAACATACATATGGAAGAAAGGGGAAGAAATTTTGTACAATGTATACAATATACAAGGCTAAGAAGTGAGTGAATGATTGTGTTGTGTCCTCGTGTTTGTGGCGAGGAATGATGTAGAGCAATATTTATTTCACGGAGGCAATTTATATCGCTTATTTCCCACGTCCATGCATAATAATCTGCTGGCCTGCTTCTTCCTTTCCCTCTTTCACCTCCCTTTTCGTGTGCAATATTCCATGTACACAGCATGCACACTGTTATGTGTAATATGATAGAGGTAACTGTTATAAATGGCCAATGCTTCTTATTTCTTGCCCCGACTTCTTCATCATCTTCCTAGTCTAGTCTAGTTTACTTTCTCCGCTTTAAAATCAGGATGCCAGTTTTGTTCTGCGTATTGAAAATATGTCTAAAATATGGAGGCTTGACACTCCGTTTATTAACAATAAACCTTTAATGTAATTTTAGTCATCTATAATATTTATTTTGAATTTTATAAACTTACTCAACTTTTCTGTACTTTAGATTAATCGGAGCAATTTTAAAAGGTAAAAAAGAAAATATTATACTTTTCCTGCTTCATTCTCTACCAAACCCTCCGAATGATCCTTGTTAATAATATTCGTCCATTTATGATGCGATAATAGATAGTCTGCTGAGCCACACTGTTGGGGTTTTCCTTCATTTGCTCCTCGTGGCTTCTGTCTATCTCTCACTGTGGTTGTTGCTATTACCTCGTGAAAAAATGCGTAAAGTTCCCCAGCAAGTTGATAAGATATGTAAAAACTGTGGAAGCAAAAGAAGAAGACGGCATGAAGTAATATACATATGAGATATGAGAGTGTATGAACATTACACACGGCAAAGGGAACTAGAAAGTGTGTGGGGGAACATTGTACACATACAGTTAATACATATACATACATACACAAAGAATACGGAAAGAGGAAAAGAGGTTGCATGTTGCACGATAATAATAGCTTCGTTTATAGCAGTTTTCCGGATTTATGTTTCGATCGGATTTTAACACGTTTCACTTTTGGAGGACGGCGAGGAAAACTCCCGCCCTCTCTCTCCCTTTCTCATTTTATCCTCGACTCCTCTCCCTCTCCCTCTAATCTAATATAATATGAATGGATGGACTCACATATTCTCACATGTCTCCGTCCACTTTCCCTCTCTCAAAAATACATATTAACTATACAATAACTACGGCTATAGCGGAGAGGTGAACTCAACTTAACTCTTTTCTCTCTCCTTCTTCTCATCATCTGCAGTAAACACACAAAGTATTTATTCATTTATCAAAGCTACTTATTTACTCGACATGACCACCCAGTAACCGTCCAACTATATGTACAACTCCAGCTCCTGTATTTAGTTGTACCTAAATAGGTACAACTACCACCAAATCAAGTACCGCACAAATACATACATGTCAACCTTTTGTGTATAGATAGATAGGGTAACAGGGTACACTTGCATATAAATATTTATTTTCCATCGACAAAGACTTGGCCAACCTTCATATGTATATACGCCCATCCATAATGTAATGCACAACCTCCTTCTATTTACAAAGTACCAACAACAACAATTCGGACGGACCATCTAAAATTCCAAGAATGACTATCGGGTACTTGTAAGTATGTAGATACAATTTATATACGGTATATACTCGTGTATTCAAAACAAAGAAAAATAATAAGACACACACGTTGTTGCATGAGCTTGAAGCCAATTCTCTCCTTCTACATTATTCTCGTTAGTTCGAGAGGAATAATTCCACTCCACGTACATACATACAGGGTGACACACAAGGTACGCACGATTTGATTTTTTTCCTATTTTAAAACTTAAGGGCCGAGATTCGATACAG
>JAQIVE010002075.1:0-21443 GCA_034698285.1 Sminthurinus bimaculatus | reverse complement strand
AATCTCCATGTGATACAAATAAAAAATAATTAAGCCAAGTCTATAATTCGCGGATAAGAATGATTTTCAACATATATATACATATATTACTTATATTGTATTATTTATGTATTATGTTATATTATCTAAAACCTAAAACTATGTAGGTTTACAATTTACAATGTGCAAATAGATAAAATGTGTCTTTCATACCCATGCACGGACAAAAGGCCAAATACCCCTTTTCGTCTATTTCAAATGTTCCATCATTTGCATTGACAAGGCACCCAAAATTGACTATGATTGACAAAAGAGCTACCACGGAAACGAGGTATGACATTTCCATTATTGCTTTTCTTTCCATGCTATCTTCTTTGGGCGGATTTGTACCAATCCAGCATCTGAAATCAAAACAGGTAAAGACCGGTATTTGAGTCACATTTGAAACTTACATCATAATATCAAACATCACATTGCAATTAGCAATGACATTAATAGTACTTTTTAACTTCAATTTAAGGTGAATGAAATTCAAATTAGGTACAGTTATTGAATAAAATAATGTTTACTCACCCAACTTTGTTACTCTTGAAAGTTGACAATGTGATACCAAAAGATAATTAGCACTTAAGTACTTAGCACGTGTAAACACATAACATTAACTTCCCATAATGATTTGAAGTTTTCTCAAACTTTTGCACACTTGCAAACTTTAAGTTATTTTACATTTCTTCTCCCAGACAGTCTTATAACAACCACCAAAATTAATTGGAACAAATATAGTAAATGTCACCCTACTAAAATAATGTGTCAGAATATAATTAAAACTAAAATTATGAAAGAAAATCGGGGTTGTGTCACAAAATTAGTAACACAATTTTCGTGCGGTCTTCAGTCTTCAGAATTCTGAAAAGGCCACCCAATTTGAATTTGGCAAATCTTTGAACTACGTCAGCACAAGTCTCACAATGGACCATTATTTCTCTCAACGAATCTCTCCTTTCTTCTTTGTTCATCTGATCATGATATGTATCATGCACTTAAGTAAGTATGTATGCATTTTGAAATTTGTATAATAATATTGAATATTATGACTTTTGCTAAAGAAAGTCCCTGTACATGTTTATAACGTCGACTAAACATTTAATCAAATCGTGCTTAGCTATAGAAGCTGAAATTAAAAATTAAGGAAGAATGAAAAATGAAACACATTTTGTAAGACAGCAGTTTTTCTATTGAGAACGAGCATATTGCATATTCATGGTACTAATAATTAAGTTAGTAGTTGTTTATGCTAAATATTGAAGTAAATTATTTTATTTTGTCTTTATTCAAGCTTTGTTTTTCCAGCATACATATCATAAATTTCAGGTGTACCTACAATTAAAATTACATCTATATTAAACAAGCACTCGACTTAACTTTGGACTCTATATGCACACCTTTATGATTCATGATTCATAACTCATACTCTTTTTCCACTTTTCTCTTGACGTTGATTAAAAACAACTAAAAAGGGGATTTGAATTGTGAATATTTTGGAATGATAAAGAAAACGGAAAGATAGCATATTATATATTAGGCTGGTAGCTTTTTTACACAAACATACTTACGTAAATAATAAATAAAATGGAGTTTGTTTTGTCCCCTTTAACATTTAAAAGTAACCTAAATAATATTTTATGGCAATAAGAAAAGGCAGTCTTTTTTCTTTTTTGTCTTCCTTTCTCATCCATACACGACAACCGGCTTGTGATCGATTACACCACCGTACCATCGCGGTAACTGGAAATTTATAGAAAACAATGACTTTGAAGTACCCCTACACAAAATTTTAGTTTCTATTAATAATTTCAGTAAATTATTGATTTTCACTCGGTTTATTGCAAACGAACCTGGCTCTTTGGAAGTCTTCTCAGTAAGTCTGGAATCCATTTGGATTTAGTTGTACCATAAATCTTGCTCTTGGATAAAAATGATCCCATCACAGGCTAAACATTCATAAAAAAAATAAAGTACATAAATACAAAGTTTGGCATAGTTAGATATAAACTGAACCGTTGCTATGGTTTTCTTTCCATGTTGGAAAATCACGGCAAATTCTCTCTAATTAATTTTTTATTGTTCGCACATACCCTCATAAAGTTGATGAGAGTCTGTCCCACAAAATGGACATTGATGATAAACCCTTGCTCTAAATGTGGGGTTGTAGCTGTAAGTATTTAACGAATAATTTTTTAGTCGATTGTTTTTAAGTTTTATGCAAACTTGCTAGTAGTGAAAACGGTTAATGAAAGTCTATAGAGTCTAGAGCTTACGTTCAATTTCTCGGGCTTTTTGGAACATAAACTGGAGAGCTGCATGGGGAACAAAGGAAAATGTGAAAAAATGAAAACGTTTTAGATTAAAAATCATTAAGAAAAATAATTTTTCAGACTGTTTTCTCTGTCATTTTTACTTGAAAGCCAACATTGAACTTTACCTGGTACGGAGAGCTGAAGAATAGAGAAATTTTCCATGTCCAAAATGACGACACAATCTGACACTGGGAATTCAGGTGTACTCCTGAAATTCAGACAAATTTTCAAAAAGACTGCCAAAAAAGTTACTAGATACTTACGGTTAATGATGATAGTATATAAAAAATGCTTTGTTCTTGTACCTACCTGACACTAATCGACTTTCTGAGCCTCCAGAACATTTGATCAAGGTAAATGCTCAAGTTGCGCGCATAGTCTCCACCCAGGTCAACTTGCTTACGAATATCCCATTTTCCCTGTATTTCATGTATAAAGTTATTCAAAGCTCAATTTTTCAAGTACATATTTGCAAATCGTCAAGTTGACTTGCCAATTTCATTAAAAATAGCATCAAGCAAAATGATTAATAAATTGAACGTACAAACTCATAAATCCAAATGGGACGCTCCTCATCATCGTACCCTGAGGAAAATTTAAAACAGTCTCGTGTTTATTTACACACATTGTCACAATTTTCAAAAATCAGTAGTAAAAAGTACATTTTTCCAAACCTGAGAGGTAATACGGGAATTTGGCCAGCATCTCCTGAGTTGGTTGCCACGCTGCCAAAAAGTCATCTTTCTGCAAAACAGGGAAATTCGTATATATACAATATACATTATAAGTACATACTCAACCCTCACAGTGTATTCACATTTTGGACGCACACACGCATCGGCGATCGGCATGGTAAACGCGTGCATAATCCAATACATACGCACGCCGCACGCTTGTCCCATACGCACATACACGCAAAAATGAGCACACTGTCACATTTATTTATGACAATTATTTTCGACGGAAAGTCACAAAAAGAAAGTAAAAATTTTCCACTTTTTTTCTGCGTTTTTGTTTTAATATGAAATTGACTCACCTGCTTCTTAAACTGTTCCTTTTGCTTGAGATGCAGTAGCTCTTGCTGTTGTATTTGTTGCAACTGTAACTGTGGGGACAGAGATGGATAAGGATTTGAATTTGAGTTGGAGTTTGAGTTTGAATTTGAATATGCCGAAACTACCGACGTAATTACACATAGCCAAAAAATTACGTCAAAAAAGATCGGCGACTTGACTGAGAGTTTCATTTTACTATTGGCTTAGAAAATAATTCACTCTATATTACAGGGAAAAAATATAAAAAGGAGATTTCAATTTAAAAAAATACAATTTCGTCTTTGATTTGTCCTGAACTCTACGATTCGCAGCTCAGGCTCGATTCGAAATCTTCCGAGGATTTGACGGCAGTGAATGAAGAGAAGATCTGAGAGTCCTATTGTAAATATCAAGTATCAAGTATTTTACAATGTTCAAGTAATACAAGTAACACAAGGAAGTCAGTCCAGTCCGAGTATGAGTATGTGCAGTTGTATGTATCTGTAATCTGTGTGTAAGTGCACATAGAGTTTACATTAGTGTAAGTAAATATGTACTGTCTGTCTCTGTAGGTAATGAAACGAGAGAGGATGATCAAGTGCGTTAAACCTCTCTCTGGATTCTTTTGACTTTTATCATAGTTATAACTATTCTCCCCTCCAGACGAAGAAGAAGAAGAAGAAGAATAAGAAGACGACGACGACGATGAACGCGACAAAAAATGAAAACAAGCCTGCAGGCCCGACCATGACCGTCAAAGATAGGAAACTTAGATATGGGACTATGGGACACTTGCTCTGTTGTTGACATTATTCACAATGACTCTTATAATAATATGTATCCAGCATCGCAAATGCAATAACAAGGAGTAGAAGAAGACGCACAAAATGTACACATATGTAGATATACATACTTACGCACCTCGTTCAGTGGACATGCTACATAGATAGGTAGAAAGATACATATTATACATACATACATAGGTCTACTGTCTACTTTTACATAATATACATATGTCTGTATTGGAGTTGCTAGATTTTTCCTGTTTAAGACTTATTCCGTACATATATTTTTTATATTATATTCATTCGTTTTCCTAAATACATCCTGTACAGATAAAGCTACATATACACAGATGAATGAGCGGAGAGTCCGGAGTCCCGAGTTTATTATCGCATCCCTTTATCTCATCTACAATACAAAATAACAATAATCTACACATTCCAAAATCCTTCTCCCAGTCTCCTAACTCTCTGACTCTGACTCTTCCTTTTGACTTTGACTGACTGACTGTATACTTTATGTATATAAAGGATAAAGGACGACCAGGCCAAGATGAGATTTTGTAACCTGAATCACTTTTGAACAATTCTAGCATTGTTCTTTTTCTTTGGTTTTTGGTTTATTGGTCCACCCTTTTGTTTTTATGCTCATGTTTGCTCGTATGCCATGAATGAAGCCTATTAAAACGTAAAAGGCTTGCTTTGATTTGTTTCGGATATGATAAAAACTCGTAAACTCGAACCCGGATCCAGGATTTTCCCACATTAACAGAAAAAGGGCAGCTCGCTGGAATTTGGTTTAGTTCCTTCTCTTACTTATAGATATGGTATGCATATTATGCAATACAAATAAAATAGGGAATGACCCTTGAATCAAACTCAAAATGGATCTTTGAAAATAAGTAACAAAATTGTTAATTTTCGCTCGTAAAATAACATTGACTGCCCAGATAACCCAAACGGACATATGTACGTACACTTTAGCGTTTTAGTAAGGCGAAGCTTTTGTTTTCAGACTAATACGCGTTTTATTTTACGTTCATTCGTTGAGCTTCAAGCCTTAGGAAAACGTTGAAGTGTAAGTACAATAATATGCTTAGGTTTTCTGGAGATTAATTCTCATTATACACATATATGACGCTATATAAGCTTATAAGTATTATAAAAGTGTTAAATCTTTAAACATTTCAACTGTAAACACGTAGTAAAGTAAATCGATATAGTTAGTATGTAATAAAGAATTTTGTTGAATAATAAAATATGGATAATAGTTAAAAAAACAAACTACAGATTAATGTAGTACATATTATGGATCATGAATACTCTCAAAAAAAATATACAGGCCTGCATAAATAATAAAATAGGTGAGTATTAAGTATTTAATAAGTATGTATTATAAGTATAAAAGTAGTAAACGTTGTAGTCACAGAAAAAATGATGAATTCCACGAGTACATCATAGTTTGTTTCATTTTCGGTGCGAATTCTCGAGATCAGTTGCTTGCCGTTGCGGTGAAAATAATTTTCACAAAAAGCTAGTATATATAAGTAAATTTATGTACAAATTATTTACAAATGTAATTGTAGTAAATGTAGATTCCTCTGCCTTTACCTTCGAGAAGCTGTTGGTTAATTCCTGGGACATTGGCACTGACAATTTCTTGTCCCCTTTCGGATGTGACTTCTCAAAGTGTCCGTACTCTTGAACTTTTTGTTACATCGTGGACACACTACCTTAGCTGGCTCACCGAGAAGAGAAACAATGGAGTATGTATAGGACAAAATTTGATTCACAAGTAGGGGCCAATCAGATTAAGAATAAATAATAAAAAGCATTGTTGTAAATATTATGATTAATAATCGCTTAATGCATGTACCATCAGCACCGCTACCGTCGTGTGTCAAGGTGAATCTAAACTGATGTTGACCGTCGGTACACGTGAAACTCTTGTCACGGGTTCCTGGTTGGGGATGTACCTGACCGCCATTCTGAGGTCCTTGGACACTGATAAAAGTGGACAATACAAATAAAATACAGACCATTAGCTATAGTTACAGTCAGCAGTCAGACAAATTCTCAAGTATATGCTTAAATGGGCAAAGAAAACTTAAATTATAAAATATCATTTTTGCTGTTTACCCAGGTAATGGATTTTGCTCCAGCTTAGCCATGTCTAGTCTAATCATCTGACGCTCCCAAAACAAAGCTGCTAGAATGGCCTCAGTAATTACATTTTCCATTTGGTTCTCCTCCCAAATCCGTGTAAGATCCGACTTAAGGTAGGACAAATCCCTTTCAATTTTAGCAGCTAGCTGAGATCCTCCCATTTGTTGACTCATTATTTGATCTAATCTGTCTTCCTCCTCCTCCACTTCACCCATTAATATTTCGACGCGATAGAGCAAAGCATATAATATACACTATTCATGCATGTTCAATAGTATTTCAAAATTTTAGTTTTAAACGCAGTCTTATTTATATTTTGACAAAAAGCAAAACATGATACACATGGAAAAATACATTGGAGTGTACTATGGATTTAATGTTGTAATGACAGTAATATGTATTACGTATATTATTATAATGTATATGGAGCTGTTAACAAACACTATAGACTTAAATATATTTTTTAGCTTTGTACTTACAAAATAAGTCCGATTTTTCCCAATCAATGTCCTAGAATTTTTTGTAACTGCTGCTTTGCTCGTTTTCACTCACGTTTATTAGTTCACTGTTCACTGATAACTCATAAATAATGCAAAACTATCTCTTATTTATTTATTTGTCAAGTTTTAAGTAGCTTTAATACAATTTGAAATGCGCCATTTATAGCCCAACTTATATTTAGAGGATGTAAAAAAATTCAAACTAAAGTAAGTAACTACTTAGTTGGTTAATTGAGAGGCACTACAAAAATTAACAAAGCCGAACTTTTCTGGATTCTGGATGGTTGAGCGCTCCAGTGCCACCAGAACCGTTGCCATTTGTCAACTTGAGGAGTCTTCAAGTGAAAAAAAGACGAGAGAATTGAGAATTCTAACGAATTTTTTCTTGCTACTTTAAATACGGTGAAAAAAACTTTTTGCTAACGCTCAAACACGAAAATAAATCATTGAAAGAATGAATGAATGAAATGACAGAATACAATTGCTATGAATGTTATGTTATTTAACTTACCTACTTTAACTTCCTATATGCACTTAAGTAATATGAATAAGCATGGACTTAAGCAAATGTGAGTACCTCAGCTGTGCATATTATATCGGTCACATCATACATTATACCCATATACAAAAGTACTTTAATATTCTTTCATGCTGAAAGTTTCAACTTGAAACATGTGAAGTATACATAGTAGCGTGTATGCATTATGTTTATAAGTTATAAGGTATGGAATTAGCTCTCTGGAATTTGTTTTAGTTCCTTCTCTTGCTTAGATGTACGTATGTATATTATGCAACACAAATAAAATAGGGAATGACCCTTGAATCAAACTCAAAATGTATCTTTGAAAATAAGTAACAAAATTGTTAATTTTTGCTCATAACATAAGTAATATTGACTGCCCAGCTAAGCCAAACGGACATAAGACATATGTATGTACACTTTAGCGTTTTAGTAAGGCGAAGCTTTCGTTTTCAGACTAATACGTGTTTTATTTTACGTTCATTCGTTGAGCTTTAAGCCTTAGGAAAACGTTGAAGTGTGAATAAGTATGTATGTTTAGGTTGTCTGGATAGCAATATGTACTCATTTTATACTTTATACATACATATGACGCTAAATAAAATTATAAGTAAAATAAAAATGTTAAATCTTTAAACATTGCAACCGTAAACACGTATGATAAAGTAAATCGATATAGAATATAAAATATAATATTTTATAGATTCATGTTGAATAATAAAAATATTGATAATAGTTAAATAACAAACTATAATATATTATGAGTAAATGTAATACATAGGCACGCATAAGTAAATAAAGTAAAGGTAAAGTAGTAGACATTGTAATTACGGTAAAATGATGATTTCAGTCACCGCGTACATCATTTTTGTCATTTTCGGTGAGGATTCTTGAGATCAATGCTTTTGCTGTTGCAGTGAAAACATTTTTCACAAAAAAAAACAGTATGTATAAGTACGTACGACTTTTTCAACTTTACCTTCGAAAAACTGCTTGTGCGCGGATAGAACATCGACACTGACAATCTTTGGTCCCCTTTCGGATGTGATTCCGCAAGCCCTTCTCATTCTTGAACGTTTTGTGACATCGTGGACACACGACCTTTGCTGGTTCACCGAGAAGAGAAAAAACGGAGCATATGGCAACATGTAAGACAAGTATAATATGTAGGCTTGGTAATAAAAATAGAAAAAATCGCAAGAAGTATTATTGTGAATAATAATCGCTTAAATTTACCACTAACGCCGCTTCCGAGTTGTTTCAAGGTGAATCTAAACTCATGTGTGCCCCTGGCGCCGGTACACGTGAGAATCATGTCACGGGTTGCTAGTTGAGGGTGCACCTGGCCGTCATTCTGAGGTCCTTGGACACTGATAAAAGTAGACAATACACATCACAACATACAGACCATTAATTACAGTAACACTGCGACAAATTCTCAGGTGCCTATACATAAAAAGGCGTTAGACTTCAATTTTTATGATTATAAATTATAATATCATTTTCGCTGTTTACCCAGGTGGTGGATTTTGCTGCAGCTGGGCAATGTCGAGTCTAATCATCTGAAGCTGCTCTGACAAAGATGCTAGAATGGTTTGAGTAGCATTATTTTCCTTCCGGTGCTCCTCCCGAAACGCTGTAAGATCCGACCTAACTGACGACAGATCATCTTTAATTTGGCCAGTTTGCTGAGATCCCAGCCTTTGTAGCCTCATTATTTGATCTAATCTGTCTTCCTCCTCCTTCACTTCACGCATTAATCTACTGACATTTATTCTATTCATTTTGCTGCAATAGAACAAATAGAACATATAGAACAAAGCATATTATACATTATACATGCATGTGTAATATTAGTATTTCAGAATTTTAGTTTTAAACGCAGTCTTATTTAATTTGTATGTGGTCATAGGTCAATTGTTTAGACAAATATGATGAACACACATACAATAAATATATTATAATGTACTATGGATTTAATATTTTATAATGATATTAAGTAACATGCATTATGTATTATGTATTACGCATGTTGTTATGCACATAGTATATAAAGTTTTTAACAAATACTAGACTTAAATAGCTTTTAGCACTTTTATACTTACAAAAAAAGTCCGATTTTCCCCAAGCGATGTCCAAAAAATTGTTGTTACTGCTGCTAAATATGCTCGTTTTCATTCACGTTTATTAGTTCACTGACAAGTGCAAAACTATCTCATATCTATTTATTTATCAAATTTTAAGTAGCTTTAATATAATTTGAAATGCTCCAAGTACAGCCTAACGTCTATTTAAACGAGTAAAAAAAGTCAAACGATAGTAACTATTTAGTTACATAACAGAGAAGCACTACAAAAGTTAACAAAGCCGAACTTTTCTGGATTGTTGAGCGCTTCAGTGCCACCGAACTGCCAATTGTCAACTTGAGACTTGAGGAGTCGTCAAGTGGAAAAAAGACGAGAGAATTCTAACGGCTTTTTTCTTGCAAGTTCAAATGGCAAAATACAGTTGCTATGAGTATCATATATTTAACTGACTTCAACTTACTTAATTGTTCTTACTTTAACTTACTATATATGTATAGGTACTATGTACTGCAACGTAATATGAATAAGTACCGACTTAAGCAAATATGAGTACTTCAGTTGTGCATATATTTTATTGGCCACGTTATGCCCATAAGAATACTTGATTATTATGCGCTGCTTTTATATTGAAAATTTTAACTCGAAACACATTAAGTATAGTAACGTGTGCTGTACTAAAATACAAACAGTGGCCATTTAGATGCAGTATCAACATTAAATATGAGGGTACATTTGTAGTTAAAGTTAATTATACTTATAACATATTATATATCTTTTAGTTTTTATTCATCCATTTATTTCAGTTCTGTTCACACGTTTTTGTTATCATGACAAACAATCACAATCAGTTCTGTAAATACGATTTATATAGTTCAAAGTTTGAAATGGATATATTATATTATAATATTTTTATGCGTACTGTAATATCATGTATGAATTTCATGTATAAATTATAACTAATTTAGTTTTTCTTGGAGAAGTATACGAAACTATACAAAGAAATTCCATTCACTACATTGGAACTATAAATCGATAGATACACATTACACACAAAATCAAGATTGAAAATTGAACTGGCTAACGCGAGACATGAGAGTACGAATGAAAAACAAATAAGGCGACAATAATTAGGCTTTTTTACTTCTCCAGTGCATATAGAATATAACATATTATATATATGTGAAGTACATGAAATATAGTTTTTTCTGCAACCATTTTTAACTCGGTAAAGACGATAACGATTAGTTTAGTTAACGATTAGTTGATAGTTTTTTCTCTAACTCTGTAATGCATTAAAATTTTTATACTGTACAAGAAGCAGCCTTTACATTGTGAGACGTCATTATAGTTTTAGTAGGAGGTCGAAGGATTCGCATCTATGCAAATCCGAATGCCTTTACATAAATTCATACAGCATTAAAATTGTAAATACATATTTTACATTTAATATAGATAGTAGATAGTATGTATTTATTTCAATGTAAAGATTTTATACTGCAGAGTTTCAAGTCAAGTCAAGTCAATGGACACAACAATGCTTTATATCCTGATTTTGTTTGTGGTACATTCTATAATGAAGTTGTACTATGTAATACCATAGATATTTAATACTATGAAGCTGGCATAATTGTCGTTTCATTATAACTTTCCACATTTTCATGTAAATTTAAAATATTAAAATAATTCTCTGTTGTTTTGCAAACGTTACAAGTGAAAGTAAATGAAAGACTATTGAAGAAGGTTGAATAATTTTTTCTCAGATTCAACCTTTTGACAGAATTTCATACATAACTATTATAAGCATTTATATATTCTTGAATCCTACTCGTCTTCAGTTACTATAGAAACTAAACAACTAGACGAGAGCACAGACGGAAAAATCCATTCAAAGTACTTTCACGTACTATAAGTTATAGTCTATAACAAGGAGAAAGAATAGAAAAATCATTCATGACAATTTTCCCTTCCAATTCATCTACAATCAAATGTAAAACTACATCATTGTTAGCAAATACTTTCGCAAGTTTTCGTTGCAGTTATAAAAACGTATTTACATATATGAGAGCTTTAGAATAGACGTTAAAAATTTCATTGGCTTACACACAAAATAAATCTTATGTACATTGTACCTACAATAATTAAATGCTCCCAAGGAAGAGCCACGTATGTATATCGTACATCGTACCAACTTTATAACTTTATAGCCTAGTAAATACGTGGTTCTTCCATAGGCATTCAATTACCTTACTAAATCATAGCTGGAGTAATATCTTGCCACCTACAAGATAAATACAGACAAATAGTCAAAACTAAACAAAGCATGCAACTTATTACTCCTCATTAATTATGTACTAAAAAGTACTAAAGGTACTAAAAATAGTATTTTTGTGTGATACTGAAACTTTTTGTAACACTCTTGGTAGGAATGACAGATTTCTACAACTCAATTAATGGTACGATAGGGAATTTTTAAATACATAGCAATTATGTGCATAAGTAAACAATCATAATAAAATGCCATTACGAACGAATTTCCAGCAAAGCTATCAAAACTTTAGCAGATTCAAAAACACAATACAAACCAGTGAAAGTACATAAGTTGTACTTTCACTGGTGGCTTAAGACAGTTGATCGGAAAAATGAATAGGTACACATTTTCTGTGCATCCAAAAAGTCCTTGCAAAATATAATTAAAGATGAAGAATAACATTAGTAAAATAACATCTAATATTTTTTCAATGGTTTTGATGAGCTTTGGATAAAAACAATCTATTTTATTGTCTATAATGTAGATTTCAAAGTATTATCGTTTAATGCGTACAACAATAAATCGTACACAGTATATAAGTACATATGTATATTTAAACGAGCTTCAATATCGCCCAGAAAATGCATAATAGTATTTTACACAGCTTTTTTGTCTATATATATATATATTATATTAAAAGATAATAGTATTAAAGTGACCAAAAAGCTATGAAATCATCAGTCGGTATGCAAAAATTCACGTCTATATATCTATACATAGCTAGATAAATAATATTTATATAGGAACACTCAGCGTCAATTTGGCCGAAATTTCACTTTGCGATCCAACACGTTTTCCTTCTTTTACACTTTGTCACTGGAATTTCGTTTTTGAATCATGGAGTGATTGGAGGGATGAAGCCAAACCTTATTTCGATGAGGCAGACGAAACTGTCTTGTTTTTCTTGCCTAAAATTTCCATAAGTTCCTGCAGAAACGAAAAAAGAATCATAATAATATATTATTTAGTACGCAGGTTTAACTGTGCTTATATGCGTGAATTAATTTATATTAAAGTCAGTTTGTTGCCAATGGCATCTTGTATTTCCCTGTCAAATGTTACGATTATAAAGGAATACATAAGCGATCGAACCTTTGGCATGTAATATGGTTTTTCCTCAGATCCATCATTTCGTTCACAGTCCTCCACTAAAATACAAAACGTTATTTATTTCGTTAACTTTGACGTTAACTTAAAAAGCAATATAGTTGGACCGCTGATGCTTCAGAGAAAAATCAATGTTATGTATGTAAACTTACGGAAGCAAAGGAACAAGGTATCGACGGCCATTGAATACACAGAAAAGAATAAGGAAGCAATGAAATAGGTTCCTAGAGCTATGAGAATAATAGGGATGAAGTAAAAGTGAAGAGGTCGGACCTGAAATTTAGAAACATTACAAAAATTAAACACCAATATTATTATGTTATTGGTATTTGTAACTTGCAAATTCTTGAATTATAATTATGCGTGTGTAATAAATATAAGGGGAACTTAATACCTCTAAAAATTCTTTGAAAATGCTGTATTCTTCGCTCAAAATGAAGAAGGAGAGTATTGAAACGCCGCCGACAATCACAATTTTTCCCATGAATAAAAGGAAGTCCGTGACTTTGTCCAAAACAAATGCTCTCACGGCATTTCTCATCAGGAGGAAGAAAGCATCTCTTGCACTCGTACAGAAATTTTTCCCATACACCGCACACATGATGTAGGCATTCCGATTGATGAACTTCATACGTAAAAAGAAAGCATAAAAGAATCATTAATTACAATTTTTCCTTCCAAAATACATTTGTAATCAGTTGTAACTAATAAGCACTTTCAAAATGTTTTACAATGTTTTTCATAATTTAAACGTATTCACATTTAACAGAAATATACCTTCATGAATTTCTCCAAACACCAGAAGCAACATTTAAAACAACAAAGGATAGCTTTGGCAATAGGATTTTCACTGCAACAAAAAGAGAAACAACAATCAATTTATGTTTTGTATGTCATTTCATATTTTATGTTGTGTTACAATAATCACAATATACTTTTTTCTTACTTGTACTGACGAAGTTTGTAATCAACGTATTCCAATAGGAATCGAATGAATTTAATAATACTGATGATCAAGCTGCCAAATGCAATCGTTCCTAAATGGAAACGAGTGATTCGACTGGCGCTCTGGGCAACAGGAAATGTTGCGAGATCCGTCTTACGATTAAATGTCCAGTACCAACCCGCAAAGCTTCCGGCCAAAACCTGATAAATGTATTGAAAATTGAAAATCATTACATTGTGCCATATCGTGTTTCATATAATATTATGTAAGTATAAATTCTTCATCTATATTTCACTTGTCGCAAGAGTTTCCGCATATTAAGTACTTTGTTCATATTATAAAGTTTCTTACCATATCACCAAAGTCCTCGATGAAACACAAAAGCCAAAGGAGGCCAAAAAAGTTGTACAAATGGAGATAACCAGCCCAGGACAGCTTTTGGTATCGGACAAAATTGCATGCACTTTTCAATCCACACTCGGTTGTGTTTGGACATTGTTTTCGAAATTTCTCCAGGTAACATCTAGCACAAAAAGTAGACATTATTTTTCATTATCCAACACAACATACATAAATATGCATAAGTTTATGAGAACGTAGGAGGATCGACCATGCACTCGCTTCATGAAAGCTGAATAAAAATAACAAACAATCGTTCAACGTATTCATTTTACCTTGCTCCAGCTTGAAGTGTTTCTTCGCCACATTCACAGGTCTCTGCTATTCTATAAAGTTCTTCCGAGGCTGAAATAATATAGATGCCCACAGACAGGAAGAATCCAATAACAAGAACTTGGAACACCCACGGGACAAGTGGCCAAGCCAAAGTAAAGGTCATGTCACTCACAGCCCTAATTTTATAACAAAACAATATTGTGATAACATTTGAAAAATAATTTTGTGTTTCTTTTCTTTATACAATGTGTACTGTACATATGTAGATTTATTTTTCAGTTCTACTTTTCTTGCATAAAATGAAAATATTATTCAAGGAAAATCTAAAGCATTCCAACACTAACCTCGCTCCTTGTCTTATCAGTGCGACGGCAATCGCCAATCTCGAGCGTAAAACCAACACTACAAACAACAAAATTGCAAGGAGGGTTCCGGAAGCAATTGCAAAGCCCAGCCAGGTGTTTTTGAGCTTCAGGTATTTGTCAATGTCTGTGTCGTAAATAATGCCAACGAATTTTTCAGGATTATTCATTGCTGCTTGTCGTCGCAATACTATTGTGTCCTCATCTGTCTCTTTTCTGAGCTCCAGGTATTTTGTCAAACTGAAGTAGAAACCTTTATGAGCACAGGAAATAAACAAATAATACATAATGTTAAATTAAACTGGCAAATTCAATGAAACACAATTATACTTTATGATACACAGATGTTACAGAAAAACCATGTTGTGTTTCACTATAATATTACGGTTATTATGGTCCAAAAAAACTAACCATATCCTAAAACTCCGATCGTTCCAAAGAGTGACAGCCAGACCATAAATCCAGCAAAGCATCTCATTAAGCAGATCCAAGTTAGGGACATGACGGCGCCGACAAGGAGTAAGAAAATTATTATCAACCATGAGGATCGCAGATCTTCGAAGATGAATTCAATATTCTAGGACAAAAGATTGAAAAATAGTATTATTGTCAAGTTTGGAAAATTCCAAAGGGTGAAATAAATGTTTACAAAAGTTCAAAAACATACATTTTATCTTTGTTCATACCTCTCTTGCATTTAAAAACTCAAGGATGGTGTTGGTGCCCTTAATAATTTTTGTTTGGTTAACCGTGTTTCCCAGGGTCTTCAAATTTTCATCGTTCAATAAATTGGGTATACACCTTCCGGCGACTATTAATCGATAAGTGAAAGAACAGCAAACAAGAAAATTTCATAATTGCTATTAATGGATAAAAAATGAGCATCCGCCATTTCATATCAAAGATTATTATCAAAGTTTAGAACTACAACTTTAGCAACCATTACTTGATCGTGAAGGAAGAAGATACTTGGTACACAGGCCTTTGTCTAAAAGTTCTCTGACGGAATATTTATCTTTGTTCACATTATCAAGACAGATCATTTTTTCCTTCTTCTGTTCCTCTCGAAGTGTCCCAATCTCAAAGCTAATAGTCTCATTTGGACAGCTGTCAACACAAACCTAAAATTAAAAAAAAAATTTAATTAACAATTTAAACATTGGTACAACCAGATTAAATAGCTATATAGATTATTAAAAGGTTGGGCTTCATAATTTCATAATACAAATACATACAATCTATCACAAAATGAGCAACCACCCCTCTATCATACTTTGTACATCATGATCATAGTTCATCATTCATTAAACAAAGTGACGAGCTAAACGATCTTTCTATAGGTATTTCATGCTTTTACCTGTGGTGTTCGACATCCTTTTAATAAAACGGAGGGATCCGCACATTTCGTAATGTCGAAAAAAACCAGCTTTGACGGGCATTGCTTCCCAAATGAATCCGTAGGGTGAACCAATTTTGCTGGATCTCCCTTCTTCCATGCTGCATACATATACATGAAACAAAGTGAAAGAACATTACATAAGCATTAGCATCCAATTTCAGGTCCAAATTACGGTGGGTAAACTATAATGATGCTGAGATCAGTAACAATTATCGTCGTCACAAGTCTGCAGTCTACAGACTTGCAATTTCCATAGACCATAACCATAACATGTAATGAAGCGATAATATATTTATAATGGATTCCTGATTCCTACCTGTACGTTGTACATACATAATATACACAACTATTCGCAAAATATGCACATTATGACATTACTATTACTGCAAATTACATTGGCATACTACGAACCACCTTTTCTCATAATTTTAGTCTAATTCAAAATACTCTCTTGAAATTCCAACTTGTAACAATGACTATTGCACAACCTTCAACCTTTATACTGTACAAAACTAGAATGCTACCAACTGCTAGTTTCTACGTATGTATGTACTACCTATCTATATAACACGTAGAATTCGACAATTTGAGCTACGGAAAATGCAAATGAAAAGGAGGAACAGGGAACAACGAAACCAACAACCTTGTCATGCATGATTGTAGGAGCGGAAAATTGCGTTTGCTTCCAAGTATTCCAGCTATGTGCACTGTGTGCACTAAATATATAATATTATTGTATTATGTAAGTCCCACAATTCTATAATACACGGCACGGTACGGAAAACGGCAAATGATATGATACGGCAGACGTTCAATTACACTGTGAAGTATTGGCCTCTTCTGTCTCGCGACTCACAAACGGAATACATACATACATAATATTATCGAGCTGATGAATACTGTCTCAGTGTGCCTAACCTACTACATACTACCAATACCAATAGTATTGATTTCATTTCAATTTATTTTCATTTCCTTTTCCTACACATACATAGACATGCACATAACTCACTTCTATATTGTTCATATGTACATATTGTACATTAGATATGTATAATGGTTTTTGCCACAAACTTTTTGGCAACTTTCAATCGCCTGCCAATTGCCAATCAATGGTGAAAGGCTTGGTCTTGGCTTGGTCTCACCTTCCAAAAATCCAAGTCAGGCTCCGAACCCTGTACCCTGTACACACACATATTGTGAGTTGTGACAAACGACAAAAACTGGGACACAAAGTATCACCATAAAACTTTTTCTAACACAATGAGCCCATACAGAATAAGTACACTTGCAGCAGATATGCATATTTGTATTATTAGTAGATACACTTAATGCATGGATATCTAACCTGAAGAACGTCAATAATCCATTCTACTCCACACTCTTTCTAGGCATTACATTTTGTAATCAATATATGTTTGCTTTTTCTTCGTATTTTTTTCTTTCATTCTTTTTTTCCTGCTTTGTACATATATGAATGCCTAAGTTTTTTTCTTAAAATGTTTATGCTTTCCCTTATCCACAAAAATTATTGAGCTGGAGATGATTCATGTCATAAAATACACTTTTTCCTTACACTGTAAAAATTTGCATGCAAAAACGTGAATTACAACGAAAAAGTGAGAAAGAGAGAGAGAGAGAGAGAGAAAGAGTTGACACATGGAAAATAAGGTAAAAGATGATCACACCGTTCGTTCGTTTCGTACGTCGAACTGGCATGGTATGATTAACAGGAGGATTAAAGTGAAAAACACCTTTATGAATATTTATTCCTTTGATCTACCCACACTTGAAATACACACAGAAATACTAACTAGATTGAACCTTTTTTTGTACACATGGCGTGTTTAGATATATTAAATTCTAGAATGACATGCATTCTGCTCTTCTTTTCTTCATTATTCTTTCCTTATATTGTCACACTACACACTATACACATTGTCATATTATCAATAGTACTATGTACTTTACATACGAGACAACTAGACACTTTTAACTAATGGAATTAGTTTTTTCTGGTTCGACTTTTGAGTTCTAGGGTGTACTTAGCACCAATTTTCTGTGTACTTAAACACATAATACATCACGACATTTTTTATGATCGAAATTTCCATATGTATAAAAATGCAAAATTGAAGTATATTATTGTAACAGCTTGAAGCTCCAGGAAGAACTTTTAGCAAACATGATAGAGTAATCATATTATATGCATAAACTAGTGCATACATAGCAACAATAATTATAGGCTTTTTTGTTATAAAGTTCATAAACTGTATTTTAGCGTTGCTCTGCAAGGACTTTTTTAACTAGATTGGCTGTTTCTATTGTTAACATCTTGTGAACAAGGAACTAATGCTTTTTTATTAGTTTACAAAGTTAAATGAGACGAGAAGAAAGTCAACACCTGGAAAATTTTCATAGTTGCTCAAATGACTGCTGTTGTACATGTTTATTATGTTGTTCTTTATATTTGCAAAAAGATGTAGACAGCGTAGGCTATAATGTTAGTTTTAATATTAATGGAGCTGAGAGAATTCACACCATTAAATCTTTAGCCATAGTCAAAATCAGAGTTAGAATCAGCCTACGTGCGAAATACCTACACATGATGGATTTCCTTATGTATATTTTGTGTCTTACCAATGACGGCAACGACGCTCCAGCCAATAATAAAGGCGATGAGAAGCAGAAGACATAGTACATCCGTACATCCTCGCTTGTCGATAGGTCCGTGAAAGTCAGGATCGAAATCTCTTGGAGGACCTGTAAGGGAGAAAAGAAAAGAAAAATAATAAGATATCGATTGTCAAGAAATTCATCAAGAGGTCGTTGATTTTATTTTTAAAGGCATATTCAATATACTATTGTATGCTTAGCATGCACGCGAGGTGAAGGACACCAATATGCTCAGCAGATATGCATACATACTACATACAGTGAATCATTAACAAACTTTTGGTGCATATAAAAATTTGTTGTGCACATTATTCTTCTCTATGCATCGACTAAAACCTTTTCACACTCTTCATACTAACATCGTGATAACTTGTTAAGAATATGTTTGGTAATCTTAAAGGACTTTATCCAGTATTCGTGAAATGAAAGTATCGTGAAGTCTTTGCCACCAAGATGATAAACGATACATAATATTTTTTTTCAAAAATATCTGCACCAAAATGTTTATGAATTTGTCCACTATTTTGGGGTTCGCTCCCAACTCCCAACAAGTTGGAGTCCGAATTTTATTTAAAATTGACTCATAATTGAAGCAAAAACAATTCTTTTTAGAAACCGTGGGGAAAATTGTTACATCTCCCGGACGACAAAGCTTCACGACGTTTCAAATCAAAATCGGCTTTACGTTATAACGTTTCAAATTAGCGCATAATTATCATGACAATGTTTAATTTAGTTAAATGTAACTTAAAACTTAAGACGCTAAATTTTTAAATGTGTAATGGACGTAAGCAGAATGATGATTCGATTACGTTTTGGCATTATGAATCAGCAGCAAGGAAGACTTTGTGTGTAAGGTCGTAATTTGTAATGTACACTCTGTACACACTGTACAGTACAATAAGTAAGTACACACAGCACAACTTTGAATTTGATTTGCAACGAGTAGGCGAAGAGTCAACACAGCGGTATTTATTACGACAAGTGATGAACGGTGAACTTCAAAATTTGCCTAATTGTTTTGCCTAATGTGATCCTTGTCCTAAACTTTTCAGTCGTTCTGGAACAAGAAGTAAAAGAAATACTGTAATAATCCAACTAATAAACTAAAAACTTTTGGTTAAATAAAACAAAGCAGTCCAGCATACGAACTATTGGCCGAATTGATTGTGAGTCACTTTAAAACAATATAATACGTTGTTATATTACGGCTATTACGCATATTTGTATTTTGTATCCACATTAAAAATATGTCATCATACACTTCACACTGTGTATGCATGAATGGCAAGAAAAAAATACTCAATATTAGCTCACATTATCCACACAAACAGATAAGGTCAAACCTTTGTTTTTCCTCATCCTGTAATCGAAAGGGTTTCCCAATCCCAAAAGTTTCTTCTCTGTCACAAGGAGATACACAATGCACACCTAAACATTAAATATCAACTGGAACCAAAAGACTATGTGCCAAGTCGTAAGTAAGTAAGTTTGCTACTGCTAAACTTCAACTTTTCAAACTCACTCACTTTCATGTAATACTTGACTCCAATAATACTTGTGTGTTTTTAAAGCTATTTCTCTCTTTGACTGGGAATTATTGACGCCGAGCTGTATTCAAAAATAATTACTATTCACAGTTTAAACTTATTTGTCGAGCCATTATATGTACGTTTAGTCACTACACATATACTGTCAACGCAGAACAATGAGGAGAGAAAAAGGGAGCACTCAATACGACTTTATGCATATGTGCATTTGACTTCACGCAACTATACTGAAATATTAAACGTTTTCCCTGTATTTCTCATAGCAAGTTAGTGAGTCAGTCTGTCACCAACTATCGAAACAAATTCATTCGTATTTTTTACGTTACTCTAAATTTTTATAAAAAATTGAAACTCAGCAATGTTAAACACTAATAAAGACAAAACATAAACAAATTTAAGTTCGAGGACTGTTAAACACAAGGGAAATGCAAAACAACCGTAGATAGATTTTTGTACACCACTAGTTGTACAGTGTGTGCAAGAATGAGGATGGAGCGAAATAATAAATAATCTATATGAGCTATAATAGTATGATGATGGTGTATCCTCTAATCTCTGCCGTTACTATGTCTTGTTCAATAGTTAATGGTTCTATACATGTATGTATTTAGCTGTTAGTGGCAAAAGTAAAAACTTTGAATACATGTCCATATCATATCAACAGTATTATGAGTCAGAGTAAGAGCAAAAGTCCCAATAGCAACACTTTTGGTATGTAGGAAAAGACGAGAGACGAGAGCACTCTACATTTATATGTATGGTAATATACATTAGTTTAGTACACACTCAGACGGACACAAACGACATAATTTCACAGCTGATAAAAACAACATTACATTGCATTTTAACTTGCAGACACAGAGCACAGAGAGAGAACTGAATATGTATACTGAAAGAAGCGGACGGGATTTTATCACTCAACACATTATTTTATTATTTTATTTATATCTTATTTATCCAACATCGTCCGGCTCACACTATGTTATGTATTTATG
>JAQIVE010002074.1:0-21457 GCA_034698285.1 Sminthurinus bimaculatus | reverse complement strand
AATTTAAATTTTATATGTTATCCTCAATCTAATTTACAAGCTGAGCTTTATCAAGGACTTACTAATCATATAGCTAACTAAGCTGCTAATTTAGGTATTTAACCTGGTTTTTCAATCATTATTTAAAAAATCACCAGAAAATATGTAAAAATATATGATGATATAATGTTTATTTTTGGTAAATTTAGTTTATTAATCTTTTTATCACTTTAATAATAAATTCAAAATGACCTGAAATCATTTAAAAGCTTTGTCTAAAATAAATAACTTCAGACTATCCAGATTTATTTAATTGAGTTTTTAAATTGAAATTGAAATTAATAATTAAAAATTTGACTAAAAATAGTGTTCTTAAAAAGTTTATTACATATTTTTACTTTATTAAGTTTTAAAAAAGAGGCCTTTTAAATGCATATATTTTATTCGGCAGTGAGGCAAAAATAAGTAAAGACTGTACGAATAATGGCTGCTCCGGAGAATTTTCATCGTTAGTTTACTGTAGAAAATAAAACACGAGAATAAAATGTTTAAAATTTGCTTCATGATCTAAGTGTGCTATGGCATAAGTTTTATGCGGATCGTGAGTAATTTTGACGCCGTTTAATTGCATAGTCTATTGACCAATCAGCCTTCACATGTCAGTCGGATTTGATCAGTATTATTGAGCATTGAGTCTAAATATTGATGTTTGATATTTAAATACGTTGTCGCATTTATAATTGAAAGACCAAAGTGACAAAGAATACGAGGAGCAATTTTAATAGAAAATCAGCCCAAATTTCCACTATCTACTTACATATTGATAAATGACATGGGCCACATATTTACAACCCCAGCAATAAACATTAAACTTTTAATTGGCTTTTTGACAAAAACTTTTCTCTTAGCTTCCTGGACTGTTTTGTCTCAAAATTCAGAAGATAGAAAATAAAAAATTAATTGCTTCAGCTAATCATTTTTCACGGATTTACTGTAAATTCTGCTTGGGGCAAATTTAGTTTTGCAAACAGTCTAAGGACGATGCGATGTGAGTAGAGGCTCAAGCAAAAGATAATTACCTGCATGAATTTTGTTCATGTAATTTTAATTATACGTATCTACATTTAATTTACTTAACTGCGTAAACATAAGGACTTCATCTAGTGTTTAATTACCTATTATCATAGCCTACATATTATCTACATACTTGTGTAAGTAAAAATTTGCATTAAAATGTTAGCGTATTGATCTTCATTCAACTTTGACGGGAGATCCTTGAAATTTCCAGCGAAAATCATAGCAGACTTGTAGATTTTTTTTCTCATGTTCTACTTTTTCATCATTTTTAACTTCAAACTTTAATTAAAGTTTATTATTCTCAAGTCGCACTCAATTAAATTAGTAGATTAGTAGATGGTGAACACCACAATAAAGGGGAGGAAATGTCTGTGATGTACAATTACGTACGGAAGCAAATCGCGGCCATAAAGTTCCTAGTTGACAACTACAATCGCAAGGCAAGACTGGCCCGACTCGTCAAATTAAGATATCAAAATAATCATCATCATCAGAATCAAAGTAACTTCAAGCCGGAGCAATATACGGACAAAAACATTCTGGCTCCCATGATTTTAGTTGGCAGGCTGGAGATGAGGCTGATGTCCCTTCGATTTGGAGCCGACTTGGTATATACAGAGGAACTTATAGACCGGGCTTTGCTCAAAACAAAACGAATTGTAAATGGTACAAGTACAACACAGCATTAAGCAACATAATATTTAACATTTAACTAAACCTATAAATGAAGCATTTCACTGTTTATTGGATTTCAAAAGATATTGTAATATAATATACCAGCACATTTTCCATGTTTTTGTTTTCTGTTTTTGGTTTCGCTTGACAGATGAACTAAAGACGATTGACTTTATAGACGAAACGGATGGAACCCTTGTTCTCCGTACCTGTGATGAGGAGAGGAAGCATGTCATCGTACAAATTGGTACAGCTGACCCAGAAAAAGCCGTCAAAGTGGCTGAACTTGTGTATGTACTTTTTTCCATAATAATTCCGTAAATCATGTTAAACTTTCACCAGGTTCATCAAATGGAACTTAATGTTATAAAATTATAAATACTTTTTTAATAAACTAAAATAACTTCTATTTTTGTATGCAGACAAAATGATGTAGCTGGAATTGATGTAAATATGGGTTGTCCAAAGGATTATGCTATTCGTGGTAAGTAAGTTGTAATTTGTTGCATCTATAATTTTAATTTTGATACAGCTTTTTTAAAACAAAGCCAAAAAACAGTTTCATTGAAAATACTGTGATATTAGACGGAACTGGATCTGCTCTACTTCAGCACCCCCAAAAAATACAAGCGATTCTCACAAGTCTAGTCCAATACTCAAAGGTGCCGATTACTTGCAAAGTCCGGGTTTTTCCCTCCCTCGAGGAGACAATTAAGCTCTGTGAAATGATTCAAAATACTGGAGTATCAGCTCTAGCTGTCCATGGAAGGCTGAAAGAGGAAGACAAACACGGAAACAATCGAAACCATTTTATAAAAGCCATTTCCAATAGACTGGCCATCCCTGTCATTGCAAAGTACATGCATACCTAAAACTAACTACTTGCATCATATTTTTGTTCGTTTTTCATTTAAAAAAATAAAAAAAGCATAGAGAACAATAAAATTCATCAAAATTTTACATTTTTTCATTTTCAGCGGTGACTCTGACAACATTTCATCCTACCCAGACATTCAGAGGTTCAAGGAGAGCACGAGTTGTTGTAGTGCCATGATGGCTCGAGCCGCCTGCATAAACTCCTCAATTTTCCGGAAAGAGGGACTCCTCGATCGTCACGAAATAATTCGCATGTATCTAAAGCTAGCGATCGACTATCAGGAAGCTCCAAACATTGTCAAGTACAATCTTCTTCAAGGGCTGACCCGAAGGTTCAAGTATGGATGTGACGAAAGGAGGGCAAAACATCTGGCGGCTAAGACTGTGGCGGACTTTTGTGACGCCTGGGGCCTCCGAGACTACTATGACCAAAAAGTGAACCAGCGGAAAAAATCCCGTCTGCTCCTCTCCGACTTGATGAACCAGGAGAAACCCGCCTTTCCACTCGTTTCCTATGATACAATCACCATTGTCGACAGGCAATATATAAGGCCAAAGTTCCCAGAGACCTACCCCAAGCATGATTTGCAGACCTGGTTGAAGCATCAGGAGACCAAGATGGATCTCGTCGTTAAAAGTACATGTCGTGGTCCAAGGCACCATCGAGCCCTAGCCTCCATTGACAACGGAGCTACTTGGTATGGCTCCAGCGTATGGGAGAAGAGCTCGAAGAGAGCGGAGCAATTAGCCTGCCAAGTTTTAATCGACTCGATGCAATTGAAAATCCCTTTACCACGGTCCAAACGGGATAAAGCCAAGTTGAAGCAAGAGTGTGCTAATTAACATTTTAGTTTATTAATTTAAGCTGTTTTTTTTTACTAAATGTATGCATAAAAGCGAATTGTGTTCATTTTAAGAGTTTAGTTACTTTTTAAGAAGGATGAAATAAAAATGTGGTGCTGGACTCACGAAAAGAAAAGTATGATTTTAAATTGTGTTGTGTTTGCTGAATTTTTTTGCATTCTTTAGTATTTATTTACTTGTTCATGTTTTGCAATTACTTCATAAAGCGTTACATAATAAACAATAATAGGTATGTTTTATGTATTAATATTTAGATTCATTTCCACTTGTAATTTTAATTGTTTTAAAAGGCTTGACAAATTGTATTCATATTTTTTAAAAGTTTATTTTTTTTTAAATTATACTAACTGAAATCATAAACAAAAATAAGGTAAGTAATGTATAAAGTTTGACCCATCAAAATTAGAAACAGTCAAATCACATAGTTTTAATACTGTTTTAATTTAGTTGACAGTACAACACACTATTTACTATTTACTATTACACATACAATAAAATACAAATGAGATTTTTAAAAACTATAAAAAAATTATCATTACCATATCAAATTCGAAGCACATTATTTAGAAAACTATCATCTATTACTATATTAGTACTACTACCGTCTTCTTGGATGTCCTAAATAGTCGCACAGCCACGGTTTTTGAGCTGAAAAAAAGGGTGTCACCGGAAGGTCAAATGGAACAGGAAAAGGATACTGGATGACCGTACTGTCATTATCAAGTTGCTTCTCGTGACCTGTAAAAACGTCCGTGTCCGTCTACAAATCATAAATCAACGAGAAATTTAAATAAATATTAAATGACCCTTGTGAATTAACTTCTTGTTAGTTTCATGAAAATTTGATGAGAGTTTTACTGGTTAAATTTTAGGCTGATAATATTACCATGACAGTATCGAATTATCAAAATAAAAGTCATCAAAAGTTGATGGAACCAAAAACGTTTCACAGTCTCATGAAATTAATTGAAAAAAACTTTTCCTAGCAGTCATTTACATATGAACTTTGATTTTAGACAAAATTACGCACCAAAAGTTTGGGAAGGAACAAAACTCCCACTTCCCACGACATAACGACCAATTGATCCTTCTTCTTGTTGAGCTTTCCCCAAGCGGCCTTGGACAAATTGGCACTCGACAGGATGAACCAGGCCATCGACTTGTTGTCCGGAGATAAGCGACAATACGACTTTACGTGAGGCATGTAAAACGTCCGGTTGTAAAGGAAGCTGGACCATCTGCTACAAGACGATAAAAAATGAAATTAAAATTTAAAACTTTGTTAACTTTAAAAACCAACAATAATAAGCGTTATAAAATTTTAGACTATGTAGTAAGTAATAATAATCAATTACAGAGATATTTTGCATCATTTAATTTTACATATGTAGTAAACTAACCACATGTGGCTTTCAAGCCAGCATTGTTTTGAGTGAGTTAAGCTAGCATAAGGTAGACAGTCTGCTCCTTCCACACCATCCACACTATTTTTAACATCCGACACCGTTGGATAAACCTGTTAAAAAAATCAAAATTATTATAGAAATTTTCGCACTATAAGCAAAGATAAAATACGAAATAGCACCTAGATTATTAATTTTTACATTTGCAATTTCTAATACGTACCAACTTGATGGGAGGTTTTGATTTTTTCTTGCCCTGCAAAAGTTGTGACCACTCACTATCCAGCCAACTACTGTCCGGTCCCAGGGAGCCGATCGACGAACACTGGGCAATCAAAGGCCAGTGTGCGGTGGTGGAAGTAGTCTCATATTTTCTCAACACTGTCTCAACCTTCTTCAAGCCCCACTTGAATCCATTCGAGCCAAAATGACTGGAGGCAGTGTTGGGGGCAGAGCCGATAAATACAACCCTAACAATCAAAATACATTGAAAGAGTTGACAGTGAATCGATTTTAAGTTTCATAAAATTACGTTCTCATTTAGCTTTAACGTAGCGGTTGACACAGGGCTATGTAATTAAAAAAATTCATAAAAATATATACTTGATTTCAGAGCAGTCCGCGTTGTTTATCTTGTTTAGCCATGGCTCAAGAAGTTTTAATTGATATGTGGTCAAGTACGATAGAATGTCACTTCGAAATCCTGTTGGGCTCTCTCCTAGTACCGCACCCGAATCTGAATCGGTTCTGCAGTCTAAACGAGGGCATTTTGGACTTATCCACATTCTGGTTGCATACAAAATACAAATAAATATAAATGATGCTAAAATGGTAACAAGGATAAAAAATTCATCAAGATTTAATAGTAACAAAAGGTGAAATCAAATGTGAGTGTTTTGTGAGTTTTTTTTACATACCCCTGCGTTTTATTAGACCAGTCGGCTTCAATGAGATTCGCCGTGTAAATAACAAATCGAATAGACAAGTCTTCATACTCTATCAGTGACATTTTCCTGAAATACACAAAAAAGTATGCATATTTAACAAATAAATAAAACAATGATTTAAAAACAAGAAGTATTTTGTATTTTATTCGCGTTTTGAAAAAACAATGTTTTACTTACGTGTGGTGGTGTCCAAAGGCATGAGGAGCTTTCATTCTATACGCTTGAACCCATGGAAATTCATCGGCTGCAGCGACAACTCCAGGATTTTCCGTCCCATAAATAAACATGGTCGGTTTTTCCCTGTAAGAAAAGAAAAAGAATGGAACATTAAATATTAAATATTAGATGACTTTTGATTATTGTAAATTGTAACTTTACTAATTTTTAAGAAATAAACTGTACATTATTGCTACTCTTAACTCTTAAACTAACCACATTGAGGCTGCAATAATTTCATCCATGAGCCACTGCATCTGCATCATAAAGTTGATGTGAACGACGGCTTTGACGGCTCCAAAGGACTCGTGGAATAGATGACGAAAGCTCATGGAAAAATTGGTGTCTTCATCCCCGATGGCGGTCAGGAAAAGGTTGAAGGGCTGTGACAACCTCCATTTTTCCATGGGGGTTAAAAGACCTGATTTTGACCTTGATTTTGACTGAGATTGAGACAGGGAGTTTAGTGAAGTATTGGATGACTTGTGTGGTTGTGATTCCTTTGTATCCTTTTCCTTCTCTACTTGTACAGTGTTAAGATTTGGACTGTGTGATTTTTTCCTTGTATTTGTATTTGTATATTTTTTAGAAAAAGTCTCGTTGTCACTATCACTATCATTAGCTTGTTTAATTTGTTTTGACGATGGCTTGAACCCAGCGGCTTTTAAAATATTAAGTTGGTCTAAAACTAGGGATTTATCTAGCGTAGTTTTGTAAGTCTCAGGTAACTTTGATGAAGAGTCCAGGCAGCCAAATTTTTCTACAATTTCTGTTATAAGAGCTTCCACTGTATAAAATGAAAACAAAAAACAAAACAAATATGTAATGCTTCATAAAAAATCTTGGAAGATTGATCCCGAGTTATAATTTTAAATCAAATTTTAAAATATTTAGTTATTAGTTATTAGATATGATAATGTAGATATATCATTCAAATATGTCTTCGCTCACAAACTCACAATGAGGATGCCTGTACTCCCTAAAATGATGGACGTTTCTTCGATAACATTTCTCTCCAAATGAGCAAATATCCTTTGGATTGTATGAACAGGCTAAACTGCCTCTTGATGGTGGAGACGACAAAGATTGATCTGGTGTATTGTGGTCCAAATCTAACTTGGGCTTCTTCGATGACGACGATGAAGATTCCTCATCACCACTTGACTGACTGGACAACTTGGTCTTATTCTTGGTAAGATATCTTTCCATGATCAAAATTACAGTCGTGATCGGACCTGAAATTAGAATGTGTGGTACAATAGTAAATAATTAATACAATGAATTCAGAATTTTTATGACGTATTTTAAAAATTTTAAAACGAAACTCTAAATTGAAATGTGAAATGGTAAAACATCAGTTGGCAGTTGGCAGTAGAGTGTAGAGTAGTTAATAGAACTCATTGTTAATTTTCGCATAAATTAAAATTATGTCAGCATTTAGTAATTGATGACATTCGTATTTAACTCACCTGAATCTTGATTTGATTTTATATTTTAGTATGTATTTATCAAGAAAAATATAATGTGAAATGTGAAGACGAGTGCCGAAAGTCAAAAGTAATCTTCCGGTTTCCGGTCTTCTTCCTTCTTGCAGTATGAACGTGCCAATAACAGTAACAGCAACAGTTATGCAAACTAACCAAAGTTGAAAACTAGTTAAACTCCTAAAATGTATACATGGTATTCAAACAAATTAGTTAATTAGAAATTAGCAAGAGGTTAAACTTTATCACTGTGATCTGTGATTTTTTTTCTTTGTCATTTTTTGAACCCGTAAACCTCGCAAGACTTCCGCGCGTCCTTTTCGAGCGGAAAATTTAATAATATTGATCAATTTTTTTGGAAACGAATTTCTTCCAAGCAAAAGTTAATTTTAAATGAGGTTTTAATTGTCATTTATTTGTTTTTCGTTACCTTTATTCTCATATTAACTCTTGCCTAACCAAATCAAGGCAGTGATAAATTAGCCCGAGGCCAAGCTCTCACTGTATTCAAAGGAATTAAAATTAAACAGGTACATCTTGCTTTTACTCAACTTTATCTTTACTCTTTATACACACATAAAGCACATTTTACTAGTATTTCGCAATTCGCAATAATAATATACCGTTTTCGCTATTATGTGTATTAAATTGTGATTCACAACTTAAAATGTATCGTTAGGTAACAAGTAACATTTTACTTCCTTATTTAATTTCAAAATTGATTCTTGATATTACAGTAACCGTCTACCATCTACCATCATCAAACTAATTTGATGTCCGGGCAAAGGACGAAGTCGTCACATCGAGACCGTGATCGTGATTACGACTATGACCATGCCCATGACAATGGCAGAGAAAGAGACCGAGATCGGGATAGAAATAGAGATAAAGATAGGGAAAGGAATCGAGACAGAGAAAGATATAGAGATGAAGAAACGTCCTCCAAAAGGCAGAAACTACAACATTCATCCTCCTCTGTAACCAGTCATGATGACAAATATCAAAAATCTGCTAACTCAAGAGACCGTGACCGCGATGGCCGACCTAGAGATGGAGAGCGGGACCGGGAGAGGGAAAGGGAAAAAGATAGAGACCGAGATAGAGATAGAGATCGGGAACGTCACAGAAACAGAGACAGAGATAGACAAAATCAAAATGACAATGCCAACAATAATAGACGGGAAAATAATGGGTATAATCCAAGGTATGAATGTTACTTTGGAGAAAAATGTACTCGCGACAATCCACAACACTTTAAAGACCACAGTCATATACACCGTAAGTATTATACAATTTAAAGTTTGATTTAAAAATTCATTTTACAATTTATAATTCATATGCATAGTACTTAAGTTGTTACATATTGAATTTAAATTACTCATTAAACTTCAATTTTAAAAGGTTTAAAAAGATATTGTTTTTCTATTTTTCTTTTCTACAGTTGAAACTCTCATGGAGCAAATTTCAACCGCTTCCGGCCATCAAAACAGTGGTAGTAGTAGTAGTAAAAGTGGCAAAATAAAACTCCCCAAAGACTTTGTCCCTAAAATAGATAAAACTTTGTTGTTAGAACAATTAAATCTGTTAATGTCCGCTGGTTTCCGACCTCCAACAGAAGCTGAACTGAAGCGTCGTCAAGACTGGCAAAATCTTTTTAATCCAAATCCAAATAGTAGTAGTAGTGTTACTAATTATAATAATGATAATAGTCCATCTCCTCCTCCTCGAAGAATAAAAAGGGAGTCTAAAAAAGTGGAGAGTGAAGATTCAAAATATGGAAAGAAACTTTACTCTAATCCTGGAGGAGACGACGGCTCAGCCGAAGAAAAGGAAAAGGAAAAGAAGGAGAAGGAAAAGCCAAATTTTGGCCTCTCGGGCAAGCTCACCGAGGAGACAAATACTTTCCGTGGCGTTGTGATTAAATACAGTGAGCCTCCAGAGGCCCGAAAGCCCTCGAGGATCCGATGGCGCCTGTACCCTTTCAAAGGAGATGAAACCCTGCCCACCATGTTCATCCATCGGCAAAGTGCTTATCTGTTGGGTCGAGACCGAAAAATTGCCGATATCCCCATCGACCACCCCTCCTGCTCGAAACAACATGCTGTCATCCAGTATCGACTCATGCCATACAAAAGAGCGGATGGTAGTTCGGGTCGGAGAATCAAGCCCTATATTATCGACCTGGAGAGTGGGAATGGAACTCTGGTCAATGGAAATAAGATCGAGGCCAAAAGATACGTTGAGCTATTTGAGAAGGACGTTTTGAAGTTTGGCTTCAGCTCCCGAGAATATGTTCTTCTCCATGAGCATAGCAAGGATGAACCGGAGGATGATGAACCACTGGGAAATACACCGGAAGTGGATGAAAAAGTTCGAATCAAAGTAGAACAGGAGCAAGATTAACTGGGCAGGATTAACTCAAAAGTGTCTACATACACACAAAAGAAAAAAATGTTACTTATGATATATTACATGCATAATATTTATTATGCCTCATATTTTTTTAAATGCTGTAATATACATATTATGAAACATGATTTACGAATTTATGGTATACTATGATAAATGTAAAATATATTATACGAATCTGATATTCTGATTTCTGATGTGGGCATCTACAAATAATTAAACAAAAGGATAATGTAAAAGTGAAAAAATATTATGATGCATACAATAATGTTATAAAAGTGTTAGTATATGTAAGATGTAAGTGTGTCCAAAAATTTTAACCCTTTGAATCGTTTAGAAAAGTTCATGAATGATTTTTTTCTCCATATTAGATTGTTAAGTAGATACTTGTAATATTATATTGTTGGATATATTTTTTCTATATAAATGTAAATGCAAGTACAAAGCAGTACAAAGCGATAAGAATAATATCAAATGTGCTGCTTTTCCAAAACTCAAAGTGAACAAGCAAAATGTCTCATTTCCTTTTAATCTGCTTCAACTTTCTAGAGTATTTCTCTAGAGCATGAGAAACATTAGGAATATGCATTCATCTCAAAATCTCATCTCATATCTCACTAAGTAAAAGTTTTAAGTCATGAAGTTTCTAGAAATAAATATAGACAGAAAGTTAATTTTAAGTAAAACGTGATGTCGATTAAAAAAAACCTTTACAATTTTTGCATGTCTCCAGGGATCGAAAAAATATAAAAAGCGGGACTCATATGATTGCATTTTTTCGGAATTCAAGACTCCACGAGAAGTGTGATTTTCCAAATTAAATGCTCGTTAATATCAGTTAATCAGTTAATATCGTTGTCTAATTGGAGCAGAGAGAGTAAACAGCTAGCCCAGTAAAGCTACTTCTTATTTAAGTGTGTTATCAACAAGTGAAAATGGTTTAAATTCTTCGTAATTAAAACTGTAAAAGAGTCTCTGTACTCGTTGTTCCTTATTGTTAATATTGTTAGCTGATTCGTAATTCGAAAAGAATCCGATATCAGAATCGTACCTTATTTTACGTTTAATACTTAATTGCGTTATAGTTTTGTATTATTTATTTGCTGTATTTTATTGAATAGGAATTGGATAGTTTGCTGAGTTACATTGAGAGTTGCAGGGACTGCGTTGTCTAGTGTAGTTTTAATTTTTATTTTTGAGACATAGCCTAACTTTTTTTAAAATTTTTAAATACTTTTACGTAAGTACGTAAATAAATCATCAATCATCAATTTCTTGTCCAGGTAAAATTTAATGCTTTATATATTTTGTACAATTTTGTATATTTTGCCAATCAAAAGTGTTTTATGTATCATTGTTAATTCTTTAGTGAGATCCAGTTTGTTAACTCATTTGTTTATTTTTTATCTTTATCTTCATCAATAGTATGACTGACCCTAATGTGACCTGTGATGACTCGCTTTTGTTTTGTGATGCAACGGCAAAGGCGTTACGAAATTCGTTGGTAAGTTCAAAGTTAATCAAAAGTGGTACGTAGAGTTCTTCGATTTTGCTTTGGTTTTTGCTTTGTCTTTTGCTTTGGCTTTGGTGAAATCTAAAGACTCTAAATGGCTTTTGTCTTTGGAATTCTGAAATTCCAAAACCAAAGCCAAAGACAAATCTATTTCGAAGAGTACGTCAAAAAGTCTAAATGTGCTTCAGATTTGGCATTTGAATTTGATTTAGCTTTGGAATTGAAGCGTTTTACGATTTCGGATTTATAGTCTTTAGATTTGGATTCCCTGGAGTTGCATAATATTATTCATACTTCATACCGCCAGCATCATATCTGTTATCTTTCATTAATTTGTCGAAATTGCGAAATTATACGGTGGGATCCTCATTAAATATGTCCAGTGATTTATTAATACTTAAGTACGTTATGTTACGCCGGATAAGGCGTAAACGAAAGCGAAGCTCGTATATTAGGGACATATTTAAAAATCGTACAACGTTTGGAGACTCGTATAACACCGGAAAATCCTGGAAAATCTTGTACAGCAGAAATGAGATCGCTTTCCAACTGTAACACTGAAGCCTGGCTTTAAAAAGTCATTATTTCTATTATTTTCTATATTATTTATTTTTATAAGTCCGTAATGACAAGTTATTATGGGAGGTTAAATTCCAGAAAATGTTGCAGAATAATAAAAAACTCCGGTCGCAAAAACACAAGAATCGCGAGTGGAGTATTTTTGCCGCTTGTGAATTGTGAATGTATGAGAAATACATGTAACCTTCAATTCCAACATGAAATCCAAATCCAAAAAGTTGAATTATTTTAACTTTCAACTTGAAGGGTAAAATCAAATTCCAAAGCCAAAACCAAAGTGAAATCTGACGACTATAAATTCAAAAAGGAAATCCAAATCCAAATCTAAAAGATTTGGATTTGGCTTTGGAATCATGAAAATGACTCTAAATTGCCGTCCGATTTTGCTTTTGCTTTGGATTTGGATTTCGTCAATTCCAATTCCAAATCAAAATCCAAAAACCGACTATAAATGCCAAATCTAAGCCAAATCAAATTCCAAAGCAAAAACCAAAGCAAAATCGAAGAACTCTACATACCACTTTATACGCCGTTCATTCTCTATTCTGGATTCTGAATTCTACAATGAATCAAGCCCGTAAATTTAATTACCATCGAAAAATAAAGTAGACTTGAAATAACAAGGCAACGTGACGCTGAATTGAAAATTTTGTTTCTTCTTTCTTCACCATCAAAACTGTTTCAGTGAAGACACGTCTGGCTTTATTTTAAAAAATAGCTATGCACATAGGAAAATAAAATAGTTCCGCGTAGTTTCCTTGCATTTAACATTGGTGAATTCGATTTGGAGACTTTTGAACTCCACATGTATGTAAATGACATGTGTGACTGTGCACAAGGAAAAAGGAAGAGTAATAATAATATATTAGCAATAGATACTTAAGTATACGCTGAAAAACAAAAAACCAAGATGGAATGTTCAGTCACGGTAAACGGCAAAGTGTACTTAGATAGCTTGAAAGAAAAAATGAGCGTTTCTGTCACGAGTATAACGTACATATTATTGTTATCAGTTATCAGTTTAGCCTGCCTTTAAGCATACAGCAACATAAATTGGATTTTCTCCAACTTAGGAAAATTGTGTGACTCGCTTTAATCTGAATACAATTTTTTTTTCAATATACCGTTGTAACTATTACAAATTAAAATTATTTAAAAATTTTAACATTGTGCATTGTATTAATAAAGTATGCATTTGTTTGTATTTTTTCAGAATAAACCCGCAAATCGTCCACTTTGGTGAAAAGAAGAAAAAATTGAAAGTTTGAGAAAGAAAATAGAAGACGCTCTCGCTCTCTCTTCCTCACCTGTAACAAATCAAGCTTTGAAAAATAAATTGTGGCGTGGTTCGTGCTTTCTCCTGTAACAGAAAAAAGCATCCTACATGCCAGCAAATAAGCCCAAAAGAAGAACAATCAGCATCAATTTAATTTTCATCAGAAGAATTTTTAACAAGTCGTCCAAGTTATCATCGAAGAGGAAATCAGAAACGACTTGAGAAAAAACAATATATTCCTACTCTACACAATCTGCAGCAAAATAGCTGTATAGGTGATATTTCCAGGATACCAAAAAACAAACCAAAAATAACGGAAGAAAGAATGCATACGAATTATTACTACTACTAAAAGATAGAGAACGTTTAGGAAATATTATTATATTTTAGGGACATTTTCCTGGTGAAAATGATTATTTTTTGAAAAATCAACGATACCTACACTATAGTAGAAAATAATATTACAGTAAAAGATCAAAAGATCATTCTGTTTGAGAAGAGACAAGGAAAAATACTGTTACCTGCCAATGTGAGAATCCTATTATAAAAATTTCAAGAAAAAGTACACACACGTACAATCTCATGCATCAAGGCCAACATTACAATCAAACTCCAATCAAAACTATAGCAGAAATCACAAACTGCAACTTTATAAATGAACCTGTCCAGCTAACATTGTCATTACTATCAACATCATCACGAATTGGAATTTGTTTAAAGCCCTTTTGATTCTTCCTTCTCTTTATCCTCCCTTCCTACCTTCTCTGTTCAATTGATCCTCTGCTCAAAACCTCATTGTTTAAAAATAAACTTGCTACAATTTCCAGCGGCAACAAGTGAAAATTCATCATCATGCCTGTTCCTGAATCATATTCACGAAGACTTGGTGGAAGTGTTCGTCAGGAAACGTATTCGTTTTCAACAACTCGTTCCTCCAACAGTCGTCCCTCCTACTTGTCCAACTACACGTCAAAGTACAGTTCAACTCTGCCACCTCGTCCTCCGCTGTATGAGCGAAAGATATCAGAGCTAAATACCTCGTCCACTACAGGAAGTCGATTCCTCAATGGGACCTCCTCGACCACTCGCTCTGGAACTACTTATGGTTCCAGCTACAACCGATCCTCCGTTTCTCCCGTCCGGGGAGCAACTTCAAGTTTGAGAAGAAACCTTGAAGGGACCACTGGAACCTCGACCACTACGAGTATAACTGACCGTCTTAGAGCTCTTGAACTATCCGCAGAAAAAGATGCAAGTTCCTCCACTTCCGCCTCTGGCTACAAATACCAGACTCGAAACAAAGATCGAGACTCGGTTAGCAGTGTGGGCTCCGCAAAGTCCGCCTATGGAAGCTACAGCCGAGATCGGAGTGGAAGTCGAGAGCTGGGCTCTAGTCCCTTATCAACCTCATCAATAACGTTGGCTAGTCGTGAGAGGGAAAGGGAACGAGAAAGAGACTTGAAATATGGATCACCGTCGTCAACAGCCTCGGAGATTATTCGGAGTCGATCTACATCAAACGCTGCTGGGACGGGAACTACTACTACGACAACTATCGGTGGATCCGCTGGAGCAACAACAACATCGTCTTTGGGCCGGAGAAGTAATGGAGTTGGATTGACGTCGTCCTCATCATCCCTCACGGGAACTGAGGTAAATAAATCCTCTGTTGTGTCTTCTGGTTCTGAGTCCACCTCTCACTCTGCTACTCCCACTAATAATAGTGTTGTGTCCAAAATGAATGAAGGTGGTGATTTATTACAAAAAAATGATTGTAGTTCTAGTAGGGATGTAGAAAATAATGATGATGGCTCTTCTTCCACTTCCTCTAATTCTCCCCATAATGTCCCTTCACGTTCTTCTTCTTCTTCTCCTCCTCCTCCTACCCAATCTAACTCTTCTAATAATTCTGCTATCAGTAGTAGTGGTGCTGGTGAGGTAGGCTTGACTATTAAAAATATGAATGGCAATGACACAAATAATGCAAAAATTACGAGTAAAATAACTCGGGATTTGAGTAGCGGCTCGACGGTGACGAGGAAAAGTATTAAAAGTGATCTTCAGAATCATCATTTTAAAGATATTATTATTGAACCTTTACAAACTGTAAAAACGGCCACAAAATCTGCCACTGCTACAGTAGACACTAATGGAAATCCCATTCTGAATTCTGTTGACGATACACATGATTTTAATAATGAGGAAAATAATTCCCTTTCTTCTTCTGCTACTACTACCACCATTACTTCTAAAGCAAAGTTACTGCTGACGAATAATGATGAAACTACTGATGATAATACGAATAGTGCGGGTAAAAAGAGATCTTTGTTGTTGAGTCGTAGCCCAAGTGGCAGTAACAATATTACAGCAAAACTAGCAACCAATAATGATGATTCTAATTCTCTGCAGACTGTTCGTTCGTCATCTACCGTAAATCTCAAAACTAAAAGTATCAAAAGTCAAAATCAATCGCCGAGCAGTGATTCGAATGCTAACGTAGTAGTGGTCACAAATAATATAACACCAAAAACTAGTAGTACTACCACCATAACGAGCAAAAAATCCTCACCATCTCCTTCTTCTCTTTCTCCCTCTTCTTCTAGTAGTACATTTAATAAGGTGGGTAATAATAATAATAATAATGGTAGTTTAACCAGTGGTAGTGGTCCGGATATGTGCGTGGGTTTGACCACGACTGGTGACAATAAGAAAACAGCTGAAATAATCGGTGTGAAAAAATCTCTTTTGAAGCCCAACACTTTAAGCTCTTCCAAGGTCCAAACAAAGTCAAAAGTCATCATACATAAATTTTCACTGGAGGATCAAAAACAATCACCCTCAACTTCATCTTCAGAAGAATCTATTACTAAAGTTTCTCTTGTGAAACCAAAATCATCAACATTATCATCCGTTGAAAAGAATAAAACTGAAGACGATAATGAAGTAACAACTACATTTACAGCAACTCTTCGAAAATCATCAGCATCTGGACCATCATCAACCTCATTGGATAATAATAATGTAATCTCAGCATCATCAACATGTTCCAAAGAAGAAGGAGAAACAGCAACGACGACCGCAACAATTGGACTTGGCCGGAAAACAAGTATTGGTTCAGCTAGTTCTGAAAAACGTCATAGTAACGGTATGATTAGCACCGTTAAATTACCATCATCAACAACAACATCAACTCCATCATCTTTGACATCGACTTCATCCACAATTTTAAATTCATCTTCGCCAGCTTCGTGGATAAATAATAATAATAATAATAACAATAATAATGTAGATGAACCCAGTTCACAAATTTTAACAAAACATAATCACACTTTAAATTATTCAGCATACAATGATGATACGAAAGAAGAAAAGATTCAAGATGACGTAAATTTGGAGGTAAAAAGAGTAAATCACAAGTATGGAATTAATAGTAAAAATAATAGTAGTAGTAATTTAGTTAGTACGTCGTCAACTTTGGGCGATTCACCAGATTCGAGCATTGGTGACACACAGCAACAACAACAGGTAGAACAACGCAAAGTTCAAAGTGTACTACCTAGTAAGAGAGAAAGCACGTCACCATTTAAGGATGCCCAAGTAAAAATCGCCAAAAGTTATACCTCATCCAGGTCACCATCTCCAGCAACTTCAACGACTACAGCTACAGCTAATAATAATAGCAGCACAACAAGCAGCAACAGCATTTACAATTCAAACTCCAATAATTCGAACAATACAAATTCAAATGTCAATTCGAATACAAGTTCGAGTCCTAGAAATGTTGTGAAAGCTCCCACACCTCCACCACTACCACAACTGTACAATCATCGTCAATCGTCACCAACGTCGTCTTCTTCGTCGTCTCCTCCTCCATCATCAAATAGTCTTCTGAAGAGAGAGCAGAAAAATGTGACTGAAAAAATGGCTGGCCCACATTCATCCAAGTATGCATCCCCACACCAGGGAAAAACGGAAACGAGAACGGAGGAACGTGGTAGGACACATGCTTATGCCAATACCAGCGACTCATCCGCCAGCGATAATGTAAGTTCCGGAACGGTTCACTTAACTTAACAAAAACGAGAAGCATTTTATAGAGCATCGTTTTTTTTTTTACTTTTATATCAGTTTATAACTAGGGAAAAAAACAAACACAAAAAAAAATTTGAAATACCTACATCATCATCATATCATTTCATTAATGAATGATCAATCACATCCCCAAAAAGTTTACTATATAAGTTACTATTATTATTATATATCATTTATGAATGAATCAGCCCAAACAAAAAATTATCAGCACATACTATTATCGTTTTAAGCCATTTAACTTGTCAGTTGTCATCATCATCATCATCACTATATTATTATAGTGTATTTTTATTTTTTACCCATGAACATGCTTGTGTCATGTTGTTCTTGTCAATGTGTATATAAATTTTTGACTAGATATTACTATTTATTATTTATTAATATTGAAGTATGTCGTACCTACCTATACCTATTACTTTAGACCCACGTTTTAAAGCAAGTACTTTTGTGTATATATTATTTGGTGATATCCTCCTCTTGTCAAGCCATGTCATATATATTGTTTTTACAAACTGCTGGTCCTAAATTTTTCTCTTTGAGAAAAAAAAACAAGTTGAGAGCCTGATTCCTCTTTTTGCAAAATGTATAATAGTTATATCTGTAGTTTTTCCGGTTTTGGATTTTCTCGTTCGTTTCATTTCACACCCGTCTTTATGCAACGCACCAGAAATTATATTTTGATTTCTGGGTCCCTAATTTTGTTTGTGGTATCCTGTACATAAATACGTATGCTGTCAATATAAAAACAGTAACCTCTGTATAAAGTTTTTGCTATTGAGTAAGAATTGATAGTATTGAATATTGATTTTTATATTCAACAATTCCATATTCAATACTGTCAATAAGTATACTGTATACAGATAATATTAAATATTATTGAACATCAGTAGTGCTGATTCAGTACTGAAGATATGTCTTTCACAGTCCCTGTGAAAATATTATGTTGCATAGAGTCGTGGTGTGGTTTAAACTTGTAAATATTATTCTGGAAATTTTGTTTAACTTGATTTGTCTCCCATTGTCTAGTCAAAAGTATCATGGTATATATTATTTATTCAAGAATGATATATAATTTTACTCCTGTCCACTTGTCGTTATTTGATACAGTATTTTTTTATGCACACCTTTTCCCTGTATTTTTTGCACTGTTTTTGTACACAAACGCAAAAAAGACAAAAAAAATGGAACAAAGAAGTCATTCAACCTTCATTTTTGTGGATTTTCTTGCTTTTCCCTTTTTACACAATTTTTAATATTTGTTTAGATATTTAGTGACATATAGTAGAAAAGCACTAAATATGATTTTGACGCACATATTGCAATCAATTATTATTGCAATAATAAAATGACGCTATTGTTGTAGATAATTGAAACAGATATTTTCCTGTCTCTATTGTTTTCAAAAAAAACCAAACAAGCATGATCATGGAAATTTTACTAGTTTTTGAGGTATCTACATACCTCAAAACCCCTTTTAATCCCTGCAAAATTCAATCTTCCCTGCTCTTTGTTAGGTTCTCCAGCTTTTTACATAATATGTAGTTTGTTGTTTTACGTTTTACTATTTTTATCATAATATTATTGTGTGTTTTCATTTTTTTCAATCTATCGCCCGATTGGAATTCTCTAAATTTTCATTACACATTGATAAATTGTCATCCCTGAATTGATCGGTCGAATAATGTGACTGCATAATGTTTTTACAGTGCATTTTTTCGTTTTATCCGCGTCGTTTCATCGTCATGCACCAGAAGCTGCCTACACAAATATTCACCGTACATTTTCAGTTTGCATAATATATTATTACTATACGAAAAGAAATCAAAAGTAAAATGGCACAAGAAACGTTATGCTATACTTACAGCTCATAGTTAACATATTATAGGCATTGTTAGGTGGTAAAAAACGAAAGGGAAAGGAGAATTATAAAAAAGAGAATGCGGGTAACATCATCAACGTCCATACACATACATTATGCAATACCACCGAGTTTCTTGACTTTTCCGTGCTTTCTTATTATAGGAGAGCGAGAGTATATTAGCAAACAAGGAACATGTCAAACCATATGAAAAAACTAGGAGAGATATAGAGGTAAGAGAGGAACCTAAGTGAATTTCAAAACACCAAACGTATACATATATACATAATAAGTATTCAGGATTCGGAATATTAGGATTTCCAAGAGCCAAAAGCGACGACGAAAAACTAGGGGTACCTATTTTTAGTTCAAAGAAACATTATTTCTGGCGAGGTAGAAAAAAAAGAGCAAAGGCAGACGATATAGCAGTATTAAGTATTAGCCAACTTGATCTCCTTCCTTCATAGAATGTCATGCGTTGGGGGAGCTGTATAGGTTTGCGAATTCGAATGTAAATTCTACAGTTTAGATAAATGTTTAATACATATGCGTGTACTTATGTATGCTGTAAAGTTATATTATTTCCATTCTTGAAATACCGACTTGACTCACATACTTAGTAATGTTTTCTAGTCTTCTGTTCCTACTCGCACATTTTTTATTTTAGAAAACTTGTTCCCATTCTCTGATTTTATACAAGAATGTTTTTCTAAAAAGCGAAAGTACAGCAACAATAATACTATTATTAGTGTTTACTGCGATGAGCCATAGAGTGTAGTAATAGAAATTGCGGCAATTTTTTTTTTAAACTGATGGCTATAGCGGCTATAGCCTTTTTTGTTTTGTTGCCACACGGAAAATGTGTAGAAAAAAAAGACAAAGTGATATATATAAATTGAATTATTATTTAAAGTTTTAAGATTATATAATACTTGTTTGTTAATTAAATTAACACTTTCTCATGGCTCGTGTGAAAAAGAGTAACAGTGTGAAGAGAGTGATATCCAAGTCAAGTATTAGGAGTTCATTGTCATCTATTGAACCCTCCTCATCTTGGTTGTCAAGTCTATTCTTTCCATTTTCTGATCTCTATTTAAATCTTCTTCATATTTCAATCGGTGTAATTATCGCCTTGGTCGTGGTGTATTTGAGCTTACTTTTGTTCGTTTTTATCTCGTCTTATAATCGAACATCATCATCATCTTCTCAAAGAAGTGGAATAAGTGAATCTACAAGACCTTGTACTATTAATAGTAGTGATGGTTTTATTTGTACAAAATGTGCTGAAAATCGATTGGATGACCTCCATTGTCATCCTCATCCTCCTCGTTTTTCTCCTGTAGAAGAGGAGACAGAGACTGATCTAGAATGTAAGTTCAACTCGCTGTCACAGCAGACTAATTATTATCATTATAAGGTAAACAAACATGCTTCTCCCTCGTGTCTAAAAAATATGATGTAGATACATATAGTAGATAGACTTGAATTTGACTGCAACAACTTTGATATATTTTCGGAGGTTACTCCTGCATATGACATGCTTGTTTGAACGTTGTGTAGTAAACTACTACTCCATTTTGCACCAATTTAATTCAGGCTGATTCCAAGAAAAATCCAGGGTCCAGGATAGTTTCCATATGTGTAATAGATAATAGAGTATAGAGAAAAAGGAATGTATCTCATAAAATGGTAGATTTATCAGCAACATTAAACTAAACGTGTATTGTATCATGTCGATGTTTATACACTATTATGTTTTACATATGTTTTAACCACGAAATAAACTCTGCTTATAGCTTAAGCAAGTATATTTTAGTGTGGTAGCTCATGTGGATAAAGATGCGAAGTTCAAATATTTGCCTTCCTTATGTTTTCCAACATGCAAAGTAAAGGTGTGAATCACACTAAGCTTTACTTGTGATAAAAACTCTCCAGTTAGGCTAGTACATTTTACGGAGCTCCGTAGAAGCATTACATTAGTTTAGAGGCAAAACGAAATATGTCGCAAGTAAGTACATATTGTATTATTCATTGAAAAAAATGCGTATAAAAATCACTAAAAATGAACATGGTTCAGAATCTGATTACAGTACTCCCTTGATTTTATGTACCTTGATTTTATGAACATTTGCTTTTATGAATTTTGGTTTTATGAATAAATTCATAAAACCAATTTGAACTTGATATGCAATATACATACTATCAATCA
>JAQIVE010002073.1:0-21458 GCA_034698285.1 Sminthurinus bimaculatus | reverse complement strand
CTAACTATTAATGATTATTATAATAAATTTTTGACCTTATTAAGGGTACCCAAGCTTTTATCACTATTTACTTAGAATTATTTTATTAAGGTCTTTATCCTAATTTAAAAAATGTTATTATAATATATGGGAAAGAACTAGACCTCTTATCTACCATTAAAGAACTTAAATATATGGAAAACCAGTGCTTTTATATTAAACCTGAAATTATTAATTCCTCTTATAACCTCTGTTTCTCTAATAAAAATAAATCTTCTTCTTACCTTTATCTTTTTTTTCCTAAAAATAATGATGATATTTTGGTATAATTTCGGTGGAAACAAACTGGTGATATTTTTGTCATTTTTGTCGTGGTACCAAACTGATAATATTTTAAATACGTTAAAACGGACGGAAAAACTCACACTTAGAGCTTGCGTTTTATATGCATATAATTTATACAAATGTGTAGTAAGATGCCATGACTACATTACTGTCTGTCGCCTTGTCTAGGTCTGTGACGTAGGTTGTGAATGGATTTCGAAAGGAGGGGAGGTTAACGAACTCCCCCAAAAAGGGAACAGCTTTTCATAAAAAGGTTGCTGTTACTTTGTGACGCAATTAGCCATACCCCGCCCTAACCTTGCCACCTGTATATAAATATTGATAGACAACCCCAACTTTTCCCGCCTTGGTGACAAGCTGAAAGCAGCTGTCAACTGTTGACAAGTGTCAACTGTCTATTCGAAAAACTTAATTTTATTATAGATTGTAAAAGATGACGACGATAGGTAAGGCATTGTTTACATCCCTTGCCATGCTTCTCAGCATGTACGGGACGAAATATCGGGAGCAGGATGCCCAAAAGGCGTTCCCAAACAGTCCGGGGGACCTCACGTTACCACAAGAAGATACTTACGACTTTATTGTCGGTATGTGGGTCAATTTAAAATTTTCATTCATGCATTCATAAACCCTTTTTTAAATTTTATCCAAAAAACAAAATTTTTGAAAATTTTATTTATTTTTTTCTTCGTTTATAGTTGGAGCTGGCACAGCTGGTTGTGTCGTAGGTGAGACTACGAACTATTGAAGCTTTTTAAAATTCTTTTGACATTTTTTTTAAAACGGACATTTTTGAAAAAAAATGTATAAAATTTTGTTCTTTATTGTGCGGCAGCTCGAAGGCTCGTCGACGCTGGTTTTAAGACGTTGCTGTTGGAGGCAGGGGGAAATTCTCCACCAATTTACACCGTCCCAGGTTTGATTTTTGTATAGATAGTTTTGGCGAAAAACTAAAATTTTGGAACATTTTTCAAATTTTTAAAATCATGTTCAAAATTTTCGTCTTTTCGAGTAAAGTTTTCTTTTTGGCTTGGTTTCAGCTCTGTGGTCGGACTTGCGGTATCTTTCACCGGAAGTCCAATTTATTTACCCATCGGTGCCCCAGAAGAATGCCTGGCAAGCGCTTAGCAATCCACCGGGGGTAAAATTAGCCAAACATCAATATTTTTAAATTTTTACAAGGCGGAACAAGTTTGCCGAGTTTTACGGTACGATAAAATTTAAGCTTGGAAAAAGTTGATTATGTTTTTGAATAAAATTGTAGGTTTTTCCGACCATGACCGGAAAAATGATGGGCGGGACGAGTAGCGTCAACGCTCAGGTAAAATCGAAAAAATATAATTAAAAACTTTAAAACAAGACTTTTTTTAAAATTTAACATCCATAGACAGAATTATACCCTTAGAAAAAAATCTTACGGTATCTCACAAAAGTTTGATGAGATTTGACAAGATTGACAATTTCTGACAAGATTTGTATCAAAATTGACCAAAATACCATCACAAGTTGAAATAAATTCATGAGATTTTTAACCAAAATCCTGTCAATATTTCATCAAATTTTTTGAAAAGTTTTTTTCTAAGGGTCGATTTTTCTCATGGTTACGAATTTTCGAAATAAATATCTTAAAAAGGAACTTTTTTAATAACTCATTTTGATAATTAAATTTTAAAAATAGTGTACTTTTTAAAACAGCTCAAATTTATAAAAAATGTCTGTAGGTGTACAACCGGGGAAATGCGCCTGATTTCAACAACTGGGCAAAATTAACTGGTGGGTAAATTGTTAATACAGTCATTTTAAACTGTTTAATGTGATTTGTTTAGGTACTTAAGTATAAAACGACATCAATCTTGAGAGTGAAAATCTGCATTTTTTGGGTTTACAGGGGACAACGGCTGGCGTTATGAAAATATTCTCAAATTTTTTCTTAAAGCGGAAAAATACAGAGGAGAGTTTCGTCTGAACGGTAATTTTTATATTAAACTATTTTTTGTTCCTTGAAATCGTTGGTTTTAGTTCGTTGGATTGAAACAAAGGAAATTATTAATATTTATGACCTATGACCTCAAAATTTGGACGATTTTTAGTTAAGTTGACTAATAAAATATTCAAGTGGCAAAACTTATTTGGTACTGAAGCTTAAAGATCAGGAGAGAAAAATAATTTATTTTCAAAATGTGACCTCAACCAAAATCGCAGGTCAGCACAGCCGAAATGGAATGATGACGGTTTCGGCGGAAACCTATGACCTGGGTCGAAAACCCTGGCTGGCGGCGGGCAGGGAGTTGGGCTACGCCAACATTGACCCCAACGGACCGCAAACGGAGGGTCAGTTTCTGATTTCACCAATTTTTTTGAATGCAACTTTTTGTCATTTTTCGTAAAATTTGAATTTTTTAAAAATTTGAACATCGTTTTTTTAGGTTTCGCTCCCATCGAGGTCAGTGTAACTGAAAAAGGTCGACGGGAAAGTTCATACACGGCGTACATCAAACCGATTGAAAACCGGAGAAATAAAAAATTGACGGTTTCCCGATACTCCGTCGTGTCTCAAGTAGGTTTTTTTTAAATTCAAAAATTTATAGTCACTAAAGCTAGAAAAATTAACATTTTCAAAAAATGTTCTTTTTTGAAAATGTCTGTGTTTTTTTATCTCTTAAAAAAAATTTTTTTTTCAATAGGTTTACATCGAAACTAGCCCAAATGGCCAAAAGAGGGCGACCGGAGTGGCCTACACCCGACACAAAATTTCCCGGTCGGCGCTGGCCTCAAAGGCCGTAATTTTGTCGGCGGGTTCTTACATGTCACCCATAATTTTGCTAAATTCCGGTGTTGGACCAAAGGGAAATGTGACCCAACTTCCGGTCGGCGAAAATCTCCATGACCACATAAGTTTGTCGGTGCCCTTCCAGGGCCCATTTCACTACGACATTGCAAACAATTTAAGCAGAAAGGACGTCCAGAATTTTCTAAACAAGGGGAAAGGCCCTCTTCAAACATTGTTGGCCCCAACTCAGGCCTTTATCATGTCGGCCCGGGACCGAAACTTGAGCAACACCCAGGTGACCGGCCCGACCGGAATTTGGCCCGATATGACCATTTTCTTTGACTACCCCTTGGTGTTCAACGCCCTTGATAGAAACCCACTGCACACAGAGTGCGCCATCGTTTTTGGACGGCCCCGAAGTCGTGGTACCATAAAACTTAATCAGACGGCCCTTGATGCGGGTTTACCCCTCGATGACCCTTCCATACCACTCATTGACTACAACTTCTTCGGGGACCCGTCCGATTTTGATTCGGTTATCGACGGTGAGTCCACTACTCTTTTATGGTTTTTGAAAACATTTAACGTTCAAAATTTTAAAATATGGGATATTTTTTATTTTTCGGACCCTTTTTTATTTTCAGGAATCACAACGTGCGAAAAAATTGTCAAGTCCAAGGCGATGCAAAGGGCGGGCGCCGTTTGGTTAACAGATCCATTCCCGGCTTGCAAAAATATCCCATTTGGAACGCGACTTTATTGGATCTGTTACATTAGAAGTTTGGCGGGAGGTACTTATCACACGGCGGGGAGCTGCAAAATGGGAGCCGAGGGCGATCCAACCGCTGTGGTGGACACCAGACTGAGGTTTTTTTGCATAATTTCAATTTTATTTTGAAGTTTTTTATTTTTTGAAAATGTTTGTTTTTGGTCTTTGAACAAATTAATATTTTTGAAAAAACATCAGTTTTAGCAAAAATGGTTTTTTTTTATTTTTAGAGTTCAAAATATTGACGGGCTGAGAGTCGTTGACGTAATTGCAATTTCCATTGAATTTTGAATACAAATCTTGTTGAATTGAAAATAAGTTGACCTGACCTCTTCAAATTTGTTTACTATTTTAACTTGACCTGAGTTTTTGAAAATACTTTTGTACTTTTACAGGCATCGATCATGCCCATGACGCCAAACGGAAATACCGCTGCGCCTAGTGTCATGATTGGTGAAAAGGGAGCCGACATGATTATCAAGGTAAAAAAATTAAGCAAAGGGGAAATACAAATTTTACAAAATTTTGGAATTTTGATTTAAATTGTGCAATTTCCAAAATTTTTTGATGTATTCTTTTAAGGATTACGGCGGTAAGAACAGAAATCCGGAGAACAGAGAAGCAAACGAATACGATGCTCACAGTGACAAGGAAAATGATGGCGAAAAGAATGGAAAGAGACGGTTACGAAGTCGAGGTCAAGGTCGACGACAGGGTCAAAGGTCAAGACGGCAGGAGGAGCCCAGCATGTTTTCCGTGTTACGAGACTACTTGTAAAATCGCAATTTTTCAACAATTCTAATGGAGCGGAATTTCAAAAATATTTATTGAGCGAAAATGAGTGCTCGTGTGAAATCCTTGCTTGCAATAAACAAATTTAAAAAAATACTAAAGCTGTTGGGGGTAGAGGCAAATTTACGTTATGACGTATGCCCTGCATACATTTTTTATTGCTCTATAAATAGTGCTATTAAAATGGGCCAAAGTCGACTTGCAGTTTAACACTATCAACCTGCGCTGCTTTCAACTGTTTTTATACTCGGAACACTTTAGTCAAATTTTCTGCAGAATTTTTGACAGCTCAGTTTTGCAAAAACTTTTGGATAAGCGCCTAAAGACTTGTTAGTCTAGTTTTTACGAAAATTGGGACGATGGGTCGAATTCTTAGTTTGCTGCTAGTCACTTCGATATTAACGGCCAATGTTGACGCTCAAGATGTGGGCGGGGAATTTATAGACAGTAAGCCAACTTTTTTGATTTTTTTGGCGCGCATTTTAAAAACACGCGAAATTTTCAAAAAACTTGAATAAATAGAAGTATTTTTGAAACTGTTCCAAATTTTGCATTTTTCTATTGTTTTGGTAGTTTGGACTCGGGAACTCCGCGAATCCACGAGGAACTGTATCAACCGCCTGCCTAATATGATTGAGGGGGAGGATTTGAAGTTTGTAAGGGAATTTTCAAGCAATTCAAGAATTCGTAGTCGAAATCCAAAACGTTTTTAGCAGCTTTTTGTTTTTTGTCGAAACTTGTTTACATGTACACGTTCCTTTACAGGCCTGGACCTTGACGAGTGGAGCCTACGTCAAGTATATGGATCAGATTTATTTTTTTCGGATCGTGGACCACATTTTGAAAAAACAAGGAGCTGAAAACAGGCCGCTTAGTGAAATTCGATGTCTCTTTGAATCGGTACTTGAAAATTGACTTTTTAAAAAATTTGAGTCAAAAATGATGGATTTTGTTTAAAACCTTTAAAAAATTGCCGTCGTTTTAGCCCTGCATGATCTCACGGGAATATCCTCTGGGCCCCTCTACGGTAGACGTTTGCACAGGGGATGGGGTGGAATTCGAAAGCCATCTACAGCCCAATGGACTCTTTGAGTATGTAAAATGTGCTTCAAAATTTTATATACTGATTTTGGAAGGTTTAAACCTTCCAAAGAAAATTCCGGCCAAAAATTGGTTAAATGTTTTTAACCTAACCGAATTTGGTGGAAATTTGTGGTGATTATTTTAAGCGCGTGCTTGCAATATTCTTTTATGCATCCTTCTTAAATTTTTCAGAGGCGTGATTCGTATGACAGCCAACGAAACTGCACGTATGTGAAAAATATTGGGCTATTGGAGTCCAAAGTTGTTTGTAACAGAAATTTCTCAAAATCATCTAAAGAATCCCTGTTTACTTATATATTCTGAAACTTTACTTGTCCTTTGACCTTTAACACAGCTTTACTGGTGACTGGACTTCCGGCTTTTACTGATCGGAAGAGTTTCCTGGTGGGAATTCGATGCACCTCTGATGGATCCCTCGGATTTGTTGTGTTGAGCAATCGACCCGCACTCTCCGCCTACTCAAGACACCTAATCATGGACTTTTTGAAGAAGAGTGGGTTTCAGGATAACTTTAGGATCACTACCACATTTATGTCCAGCTCTTGCAAAAACAGGATCTAGCTGGTCACCTTTTTTATGACCAAATTGCCGTTTCCTTCATTTTTCGGGAGGAATCCTTCATCCAGAGGAATGCTACCTTTTTTGACATTTGAAAAGCCATTATGCTAGATAGAAGAGTTTTTGTATGCGTCAAAAACATTTTTATGCAAGTTAAACATGTAAAATATTTTATTGCTCAAAGTATGTAATATATAATAATAAAAGCCATACTGAATAAAACTGTGAGAATTGTTGAAATTGTCAAAAAATTATACAAAAGTTGTGATGATTGAAATAACTCAAGCCAAGTAAAATTCAAAAAGTTAGACATTAAACTTTGTTTGTACTCATTGCTTCGTACTTTTGTTTTGTTTAGAGAGAAAAAACAAAAAGCTAGCAAATACATGTAACGCATTAAAAATTAATACATAAATTAAATATGTAGGTACAAGCATTACCAAAGTACTCAATTGCAGTACATGATTTACCGTACACAGGTAATATTATAAGGAAAGAAAATAGTGGATAAAATTGGAAAAAATCAAATATTTCAATTATTTTCAGTCACTGACAATCTCATTTTCGTACCCATTAATAACCGGATTTTCTTTCAACGCTGACATTGGCAAGTTGAGAAACTTCCTGTAAGGATCCCACAACAGCTGAAAAACAAAAACAAAAGCATCAAGCCGTCAATTTTGTGAATTTAAATACAAATCAGTCGCAATAAAATAACCCTTAGAAAAACATCTTGTCAAATCTCGTGAAAATTTGATACGATTAAACAAGATTGGGAGGTTTTGATGAGGTTTTCATAATATTACATCATCAGGATGTTTTGACGAGATTTTTTTCCGAGAGAAGGCAACTAATATATTATATACATGGAATAACTGAAATTCTTATCACTATTATTATTCTTCAATTATTACCATTTGTAACATGTCCTTTATGCGTCTCTTTAACATTAATGATAATCTTGGGGTTCGTCGGTAGGAGCCTGAATGAATACTTTTCAGCAACTACGAGCATCCTTTTTGGCAGATAAATTTCGCTATTGCAATCCAAGTCAATTGTAATTTGTTCCAATTCTATGGGGAATATAGAAAACATACTTTGTGTTCATTATCTGAACTGAAGAATATAATTGCTGAGAAAATTTAAGCATGAAATACCTTTATTTTGTAGTCAGTATTTGAAATCTTAAAAAGAGATTAAAAACTCACCTTTAAGATTTAAAATGGAAGGGTTGACTCTCATCTCGTCCAACTTTTCTAATGAACACGGGGCCAATACGGAAAGGTTTTTGATCCTGTTTACAGTCTTGAAACCAAATCCAGTAAAAATTTCGTCCAAACCAAAGTTCCGATGGAGTTGATCCAAGCAAACCACCAAGCGCAGCTTCCTTAAATTTGTTCCAAAAGTCCAGAGAGAGTCAAACCAATTTTGTGTGTGCGGATTCACATTTATCTGCAAGTCCTCAACATTGGGGAATAATTTGAAGAGAAACTCAACAGTATCATCCCGCAGTGCATACTCACCCAGGAATTTTACACACTTGACGGACGGAGCTGGCCCTGTATTTTTAAATAGCTTTTGTACACTGGCTTCGAAGTCGAAATGCAAATCCACGTGGGTAAGTTCGGTCATACATGGAAACTCGAGGAGAGACAAAAAACCTTGGCAATTGAACAAGGTCAGCCCCTTGAGGGTATTTTGATTTGTTGATAGAAGTTTGTTTACAATGTTTGCAATGTCGACGAGTCGATCTTTCCATGAAATTATATTGCATGTATTGAACTTGAGCTTCTCCACCATAATGTTAGTGCAGTTTGAAAAATCCTCGATCTCCGCAATTTCCACCGCACTATTATTTAAATTCAAGTTTGGAATAATGAGCATGGTTCGTTTCTTCTTCTCCTTGGACATAACAGATTTGAGAATATGGATGATGTTGTCATTGTAAAGCCAATCATCTTCAAAGTTCAAGTACTTGAGGTTGGGCAGGAAATCGAAAAGTTTGAGTAACAACTTGGCATTATAATCAAGGCTTTTTAACTTGACTGCTTTTACTTGCGGCCCAAGAGCTCCTAATGCATTCCAAACATCCAAATCACCTAATTTTGCGATACAAATATTTGGAATCATTGATTGATCACTTGACTTGAGAAACAGAAACTCTTTAAACGTATTCATCTCGTTACAAAACCCATCTTCATCTCTTGGTATTTGGACATAACATTTATTCATGAGCATTTTGGCTCCCTCAACACTCCATAATTTCTTCGCTTGACGAGCGTTTTTGATCGATTCCGCATCCAGGTAGGAAAATACTTTTTGAAGAATCTGCAAAAAAAAGCACATTTTTCATTAATACGTAAATCTTGCGATCATGTGGTAATAAACAATCTGAAAAGAATTGAATCTGAATTCTTGTTCTTTTAATGTAGTTTTAGACAAATTATGAGTCATCTAATTAATGTTTATGTACCTTAGGTCATTAAAATTTAAATTATTAGACTGACTACTTATTGTATACATTTATATATAATAATATGTAAGTGCTTACATTTGGCAATTTGAGGGGGTTGAGTTCCTGTTTGAGTTGTTTAGTCTTCTTGGCACCATCCTCGGTTTCTTTGCTCGTACTTTCCATATTATCCTCTTGATTTTGAAGCTCCATCAACTTTGTATTCAAAACCAAAAAGGGGGAATAAAATCAAATACTTAGGCATAGATACAACATGTACAACATGTTGTATGTTGTATAACATGGCTAGAGCTTGTAAGAAATTTTTCCAATCCATACTCGTAATAAGTCCGGCGTTTTTGGTAAACCCTACCAACTTTCCTGTTCTTTTCATAAAGGCATCAGACATGAGTCTTCAGGAAAGGAAATTGCAACAAACTTAATTTCGAAATATAATGAAAAATGAAATGAAAAAAATATTAATAAGAATTAAAGTAAACTTACTTCAAAACTTCTTTTAAGGACTGATTGACCAGAATCCATTGCGATGATGTAGATTGGATATTGGATAACTTTACTTATACTTCAACCTGAAATTTTATAATAATTGTTGCATGCATTGTGTATTGTGTATCCATTATCCATGCAGTTGTTAGATTGCTTTTAGTTGTTTATTGTTAGCTAGTATTTATTTTAAGACAAAACCATGAATATAAAACAACTTCAAACTTTGTCTATTGTCTATCTTACTTCACTCTTGCTCTTTTTAATTTTTATAAGATTTTGATGATAGTACGTAAATCGTAAATAATTAAATTGATAAAATGAAAGGTTTCTTACGTCACACTTGAGTACCTTCTAACAATTTATCTGGTCTGCAACCCGAACCGACTCAAAAAATATTAATTAAGTAAGGAGATTAAATAAACGTCTGTTAAACATCTGTCTGAAATACAAAATACAACTTTTTAATTTTTTCAATTTTCTCATTTCTCATTTCTCATTTCATTTTGTGAGAAATCGCACTTTGAATCTTTGCTCCACTTCAAGGATGTCTGGACGGCCATTATTTTGCACTCGTTGTGCTTATAAGTTTTTACTATATCACATGTTTTGGGGGTCGGTTTCTTTTATTTCCTTTTTTATCTTTGTCAATTTTCCGGTGATTTTGACTTTTGTCCTCTAAACTTTTCGGTAGCTTTTCGGCAATTTTTTAAAGACGAAAAGCGTTGAAATTCGCAACAAATAGAACATTTGACTTTTTTGAAATTTCTTTATTTTCCAATTTTTTCGGCGCTTAATTTTTTGTCCGTTAAAAATGTACGGTATAGTTTTTTGGAACGTGTTTTGACGGTGGTTTAACGGAGTTGCGGAAAACCTTGTTCAAAGGGGTCGCCAATGACGGGGCGATAATAACGGATCAAATTGACGCTCTCGACGTCCTTTCTAATGGTAAACTGGTTGCCCTTCAAAATAACTTCATCTGGGTTCTCCAAAAATTGCATCATCGGAAAGTCCTGAAGATTCTGGCCCTTTTTGCCCTTTAACAGGTTTGCAGCTGAGCCCTTGCTACTCCGGATACTACTGATTGAGGATCTTTCGGAACCATCAGGGTCCTCAACTTGCACGTAGTCCGGATCAGGGCCCTCGAACCTAACTTGACCCTCCAAATCCTGACCCCGACTTTTGCTCTTGTCTTTGTTCTTGTCCTTCTTTTTATTTTTACTTTGCCACAAATTTTCCCCAATTTTGATCCCCTCAAAGTCCAACTTGCCTGTGGTGCCCAGGTGTAGACGAAACTTCCACTTGTTTTCGGGCCCTGACCATTTGACCACCAATTGGGGCTCCCTCCGATTCGTCTCTAGTTTGCTTATGGACATTTTTTGACTTGATTCCTTCCTTACGGTGACACTAAAAAAGTCCCAGGCGCCCTCCAGCCCAAATTTTTCCACATCCGCCCTTTCCCGCTCCCTAGGGATTCTCTCATAGGGCTCCTTCCTGATTGCGGCCCACGCACCCGAATTCGGTAGCCGGACGACGGGGCGAATGCCCCCTGTGAAATTGATCGAGGGCACGGAATAGGCCAGACCGAGACAGCGCTTGTTGTGCCAAAACCATATTTTTAACTTGGTGCCCTGGAAGGAGGCGAGGAGCCCTATAGTGTCGCCGTGAAGGATGTGGGGCCCAAAATCAGGGGTAGGTTCCGAAATGCGCCCTTGAAGGGAGAGGGCCCCGCCGTATAGAAGATTCTTTTTGGTCTTTTCTTTAAAGAGGGTGAAGGAGGTGATGCCGACGTAGGCGGTGCTGGTTTCTCCGCGAACATTCCCAAAGGTCAACGTCCAAAAATGGTCCCCTGAAATTAGGCCGGGGCCCTCAAGCCACAGGGTAAAAGGGTTACGGTCGGGTCGTATGGCGGTCACGGTGTTGCCCTGAGAACGGACTTCATTCTCATTTTGTTCCTCCCACCAGGCTTTTTCTATGCCTTTGGTGGTTTGGCCAAAAACGTCAACTTTGGTGATGTTTCTCTAAGGTAACATTCAAAATTCAAAAATCTAGGGTGCAAAAATGGTTGCCGAAAAAGATAAGTGCTCAAAAATAATGGAGTAATTTAAATTTTGAAGATGAATTACGGAAACTTCTGGATCTGCTTTTAATGTGGCGAAGAGACCTCGCAGTCGTTTCATGAGGTGGGGCCCTTAGTTTTTCCAAAATCGCTGTTTTCAGGTGCCGGTTTTCAAAAAAATAACGGCCGTTGCTCATAGTAAATTTTCAAAATTTAAATGTTTCAGGACATTTCTACATTAGTACATTAGCTGTGCAATTTTGTTGATTCTAAAATGCTTTTGGAAATTTTGGCCGTTTTTATGGCAACAAATTTCAAAATTTTGGATTTTCAGAGTAAAAACGAAAAATGATGGCCCATTAAAATTGGCATAATTTCCTTGAAATTAGACATGTATTTAGTCGCAAAAAAGCAATTTTGGTCAAAGTTGCAGAAAATGTTGAACTTAAAAAAAAGCTGCCCGGAAAAGTTCAAATTAGTTATATTTAATAATGCCAGTTTTTGTGCAAAATTTTCAATTTTTACTTTATTTTGGTGAAAATTCGACGGTTTATTTTTCTCTTGTTTGCTCTTTATAAAAATTAAAAAATTATGGAGTTATTTTTTAAATTTTTATCACGAAAGCCGACTGACAGCTTTTTCACTGACTTTCGTAAGATCCTTCTCATATTTGTCAAGGATTTCTGTAATTTCCTCGAGAAAACTTAAATTTCCGATCGAGCTTAAGCATTTTCTCGGCTTATTATCGTTTGTGTCTGAAGGGGATGATGTGCAGATTGAGGGTGAGGGCAGACATGGGTTGGACACGCAACTGTTTTTGAGCTGACTATTCTGCAACCTCTTTATCATCCCCAATCTAATCAGAGGGGGCGCGTCGCAAAATAAAGATTGACCGAATTCTGAAACGGATGAGCTCTGACCTCCACTATTGACCTTTTCATTGACCTCGGGGTCGTCGGGTCCTTGCTGGTCAAGCAGAAGGGACGTGAAGAACCGCTCGTCGCTTAACGAACTTCCTGCACATTTTTCCTCCTTTAAATTAGAGTGGAAGGTTGAGGTTGTTGAAATTTTACGGTTACTTGACGGGGTGACCTCTGACCTCGGCAAGTTGTCAACGTTATTTACATGGAACGCTTTATGGCTGTTATGATTGTAGACGGTTACCATAATATCGTGCAGATAGTTGTAAGGTACAGTTTGACCTGGGTCATTTGGGTCAGTTGGACTGTTGGGTCGTTGGAGACCTTCGTTATGGGGTGGAAGTCCGGCTCGGGCACCAAAGCTTTCACAGATCATCGAATCGGGGTTTAATCTACAGGAGAGTGTGATGGGGAAACCTTGACCCGGATTTTGACCTTGACCTTGACGGTGACCTGAGAGTACATTAGTTAACCTCTGGGCATTGTTCATCCAGATATTTTCCTTGTTGAGACTTTCTTGGATCAAGTCAGTCTGATTATTACAGCTTGGACTGATGGCCTCGGTAAACTTTTCGTGGGTGAGAGATCCTTGAAATTTGAGGTAATTTTTTTCCTTGGTTTTCGGAAAATGACGATTTTTGTGGCCATGTTGTTTAACGCCATCACCCCCACCAAAACTATGGTTGACATCAAGGATCGGGCGGAGGGAGGCATCCAGCGGAATCCCGCCATTTTCTTTGTACATTTGGGCCAAACAATAAGTGATCGACCCGCCGCCTTTCCCGCCGACCATCTATGACGTCAAACTCAAATATGTGGGTCAAAGTTCAAAATAGGCGATTTTAACAAATTTTCCTGAATGTGTACGAGGAAACGAACCTTGACAAGAATTTTTTCATTGCAGAGGTCATCCAGCGTGTTTTTCACTAGCTGGTCAATAGGGTCATTCAGGTCACTCGAACTTTGACCTAGAGGTTGAACAAAATGACGGCAGTAGTCCAAAATGTCTTTGTAGGTCAGCGGATTGTTTCCAAACACGCTCTGCTCCAGGGCGCCCAAAATGGTATTTTTTAGACTCCCTCCGCTTGACCCTGGACATAAATGGACGGAATTGTTGGGGTCCCAAACGGCAACCTTTGGCCCTAAATTAAAGTTGGTCCCCTGGATTTTCTGCTGACCTCCAGAGCCCGAGGTCAACAAGGAGGTGTGAACATTGTGGTGCAACTTTTGTTTCCACTGCATCGCCAGGTCACAGGATTCCATGGGGTAACCTGAGTTGACTTGTCCATTGTGCAGGTAACATGAACTTTGATACGGTTGCTCTATGTGGTTGGGGTCACAGTAATTGTCCAGGTTTCGGGGTCCAGGAAGATGTCTGATCACCGGAGGGTGGTGATTTTTAACGTGAACTTGAGCAGGTCGCCTTATCTGGTTTAAGGGCTCGTCGAAAAGTGGTCGGTTTTGGTTTACATTTTTGTTTGTCGCCATTTGCGGTTAACAACAATGTAAAAAAAGTGCGGGAATATTTAAATTTTATTTTAAGAAACAAGGATATCAAAAACAAAAAATAATTTAAAATTAAAGATGCCAGCAAAAAAGTGCAATTTGTTTTGAAGTCTGTGCTCATTAAATTGACAAATATTCGATTGGCCCACCTGTTTGAAAAAATACTTAAGCTTCAATTTTCACCCTGACAACAGGAATTACGCAAATTTTCAACAATTAAAATTTTTAAAACTGATTAAAAAATATGCGATCGTGGTTTTATTGAAATTCTGAGAGTATAAAAAATAAAAATTTATTTCGTTTAAAACATGAAGCCCGATCGTTTGGATTAATCAACCAAACCTCCGATCGAGCCCACAACGGTATCTACGGTTGAGGTCACAAAGGTTAAAAGATGTTTGATGGTCTGAAGCAGAGTTTTTGACAAAAGCTTGACCACGAACCGGATGACGTGGAAGATGAGGCAGAGAATAGGGCACACAATGAAGGAGAGGAGGAACCCGCCCTGGCACAACCGGCAGGTACTACTAATACCCGCACCGACCCCGACCCCGAAACTTCCGTCCAGATTTGAAACCTCCGTCGTCGTCATTGTTGTTGTTGGGGCGTCTGTTGTTGTTGTTGTTGTTGTTGGGGCGTCTGTTGTTGTTGTTGTGGTTGGGGCGTTTGTTGTTGTGGTTGTCGTCGTCGTTGGGTCGGGCAGCTGGTCCAGCAGGACGCACGTTGGAATGACTTTACTGGGCTTTTGGCAAAGATAAGAGTCAATGTCTTCAAGGTAGCCGACGCCCAGGTCACGACACTGGTCCTGCAGGGTCGTCCCTCCAGTTGCCACATCCGAGGGCGTGACTGTTTCGATTTTGGTGCACATGTATCCAAATACGTCCGTTGGCGGTTCCTTCATTACAGGATAAATTAAGGAAAAATTGGCAGTATTAATATTATGCATCATATTGAATTTCATAATATATTTAAATTGGGGCTTTCAACTTTTGGCTTGAAACTGACCGTGTGGCAATAGCAGGAGAGGCCGGTCCCCCCTACAAATTGTCCAAGGTTGGCATAGGTGCCCGGGCAAATAGCCTTGCAAAAATCTTCAGGTCCCTTGGGGCTAATAATATCTCGCATCTTTCCTCCAAAGGCCGCCACCGTCTCTATTGAGTCAAGGAAATCTTGGAAGAAGCAGAAATTCGCAGTTGACGTGCATGTAAAGACGTCGATGCGGGATCGGTAGCCGAGCTTGGTCTTGTCCGAACAATAAAGTGCCAGGTTTTTCTTTCCCGTACTTTTGGTCGTGTCTCCGGGTTCCGTCGTGGACGCCTTGCTACACGAAGTCCCGTCAACTGTCTCGGGCGGCTGCAAACATACATACGTACATATGTAATATATGTATAATGTATATGCATCGATATTTATATTCTCATCCCCATTGTATATAAAAAAATACGTGCTATGATAAAATACAAATTTTTAACAAAAAAAACTTACGACGTGACAATAGCAGCCGGCATTTTTTGCTCTAAAGAAAGTACACTTGACAAATTGATCCTCCGGACAAACCTTCGTGCAAGCTGCAAGCTGCTCATCGGTACAGACCGTACCAAAAATTACTGTTCCGCCAAAGTAATTGGGCTGTAGCAAAAAATAAATAGTAAAACAGGCCAACAATGATTATTCATTTTTTTCACCAGAGCATGCTTTGAGATAAATTCACTATAAGAACAAAGTTTTCTTCAAAGGAAGCAAGCTTTAATGAGAAAGGGCACCCTTAGAAAATAATTTTGTCAAAACATTTTAATGCTTGGAAAAATTCGGATTTTATCATTTTACAAGTGAATTTTAAATATATACGTAATTATTATAGAAATGACCCTTTGAAAAGTTTCCTATCAAATCTCATGAATATTTGATGAGATTTGACAACATTGACAATAATTTTTGATGAGGCTTTCATGATATTTCATCAAAATCTCATCAAAAGTTGAAATGCAGATTTTCCACCAAAATCGTGTCAAAATTTCAGGTGATTTTTTGAAAATATTTTTTCCAAAGGGGGGAACTCAAAAATTGAAATGTTGTGTAAGTATGCAACTTTGTGTACAGGAAAAGCTCGGGACTCCGGAAAGCGGACGAGTAAGACGAGCCAGCCCAACAGTACGGTCAGGTGCATCCGGGTCAACTGTGGCCGCGATTCCCGGCCAAATCTCAACATTTTATAATAATATCAACTATTATCGTATTTAACGTTATATCAATCTATAATTTGTCTCAAAAATTATTTGCACGTCCCCAGCAGTTTTTCAACAGGAAAAAATGAATGATCAAGTCAACAAGACAAGAAGTATTTTTAAATGCCTACAACATTTTTTTATCAATGAAATCGAATTAGAATAGGAATCAAATTAATTTTTGCGAGCATACATTGTTCGTGCGTGTGCATGTGGGCAAGAAGACAGGTAAAAAAACAATCAATAAATTTTAATACTGAACAATGTAGAAAGAGAGAGAGAGAGAAAGAGCGATTCATTCAAGGAATTCACTAGTTGTTCAAAAACTATTGACTCTTCCCCTGGAAATAATGAGATGAGTCAATGTGTCGTCACATATCGGCCTTTTCTTAACCTGTCTAACATTTTCTCCAGTCAATAACCCCAATTTTCCCGTTCACTCCTATGATTTTAAATTTACAATATTGATTTTTGGTCGCTTCCGTTGAACCACTTGTGAAAATTAGGCAATTATCACAAATTATCTCAAATCCAATCCCATTATTGACAATCTTAATTGAAAAAGCGGAGATTAAAAGCACATTAGCAGGAGGAAATAATGTTTCTGTGTGTAGCCGGAGAGAATTTTAGTATCGATACGCATAGGAAATTACATAAGCAGAATATCCAATTAGTTTTGCTTCGTCACCAAAAGTTGACGGCTAAACCAAAATAATATTTCTAATACACTGACAATCAGATAGCTGAAAGAATTTACAGCTTGTGGCTGCTACAAAAAGATTTTCCCTAGTTTAAAATCCAATCCTACGCAATGAGAAAAATTTTGCCTTTGTTTTTAATCGCGACCATTTCCCCGTTTTTGGTGGACCTGGCTCAAAGTCGCCACATTGAATTTTTGAACGAGTGCGCGCACCCTATTTGGCTTCACCAGCGGCCATCTTTGTTCCAGAGAGTTCTGCCCGGGGGCGAAATTGTCCGGCTAGAACAGGGCGCTCGACATAGTTATGAGCTTCCGATAGGTTCGGGAAATGAAACCTGGTCGGGCTCCTTCTGGCCCCGATTTTTGTGCGACGAAAGTTATCCGGGCCCTGGGAAAAAATGCGAGGGTGGAAACTTTGACGAATTTTGTTCTGCTTGGGGTAAACTTGGAATTTTCAAAACTACAATTTTGAAAAATTGTCTAAAAAAATAGTTTTCAAAATTAAAGAATGAAAATTTATGTTTTTTAGGGTGCACTCCACCTGGTCTAGGGTTCATTGAGTTTTCGGACCTCAATTCTAACACCTCACTGATTGAGATGAATTTGGAAGACGGGTTCAATCTGCCCTTTGACCTTACCCCAATCACCAGTACAAATACAAAAGGTCAGGAGAAGGAACTTCGGGCACCTGGGTGTAAACCGGCGCATTGTCTTGTCTCCCTAGAAGATTGCCCGGTGGAAGAGGTCCAAGGTCTCGGGGACCTAAAAGTTGTTGAAAAGGGTCAAACTGTTCAGTGTCGGTCGCCTTGTGCAACGTAAAATACAAAATTTCATCAACTTGACCTACAATTAATTTTTTTACCTTTGACCCCTTAAAACTAAAAAAGGTATGAATAATTCATTCTTGGTCCTTTTACAGAGCAACTTGGAACAATTCAGTGACCTATGACAACCTCACCTCGCCCTGGCGGGTCGAGCCAGGACTGTCCCTTTGTTGCCCGCGTGACCTCATGACCCGTGACCAGTGTCGAAGTGGGCCAATCCTCAAAACAAAGTATGTCGAGTATCTCCGTCGAGTTTGTCCCCTGGGCTCCAGTTACAACCATGATGACAACCGAGACTTGATGACCTGTCCAAGGTCAGCCAACTTTAAAGTCACCTATTGCCCAGCGGGTCAAAAGGGCAAGTTGTCAGCCTGAGCAAAATGAGTCGTCATTATAAATGCAGCAACACTAAAATTGTGTTTAGAGTTGATGTCAACTTGTAATAAGAATTAACAGAGCTGTCATCTTCATTTTGCTCATCGTTAATCCTGTAATTAAATTTCAACCAGCACTCATATAAAAAGTACACACATCTGTTGCGCTAATTTAAATTAGACTGGCCTCAATTCTTTCTTGGCCGCACGCAGGCAATAAAAAATACGCAGCATCAGATTTTTCACTTGCTCTGCATTTAAATTCTACGTCTCTGCTATTTTTAACTGCGTTCACTTATTTTTAATTTTAATTATTTATCTACATAATTAAATAAGCTATTATCTAAATCATGAACAATTTAAAAGGAAAATCCCCAAAATTTGCTTGCATTGCAATTTTTCTTGCCCTCCAATTCTGTTCGGTGCCGTCTCAGTCCGATTTTGAAAATAATAATAATAATAATGAGGGCACAGGTCAAAGTTCAACAGAGGATTTGGAACCAGAATCTTCTGTACAGGTCAACACCAATGGCAACAATGGACACAACAACTCGGAGCCAACGCCGAGTCCAGAGCAAGTCGAAGAGTGGGTCAAGTTCCTCGGTCAAAACTTTCACCATTGGAACAATCAGACGAACGGGGTCAACGGGGTCAATGGTTATGTCAATGGTCATGTCAACGGCTACGTAAATGGCTACAACCAGACAAATGGAAACACAAGTTTGGCGGCCGCCTTCGGTCACAGCGGGCACATAAATCCCCACTTGAACCCAGATTTTCTGGGCGGATTTTGGTCGGCGAGTGAGCGGACCGAAGAAGATTTTACGTTGGAATTTCACCGGTTAAAAAGTCGGCTAATACTGCGGACAATGGACGCCATCACGCCGTCGGTGCTTTTTATGCAGAGCAGCCTCTGTGACCTTTTAGCCTCTCCAAGACCAACGAGCTTGAGCGAATATAATGAGGCCAATGAAAAAGCTGAAAAAAGTTTTGCCTATGTGGAAAATTGGCTGGAAAAAACCCGGGCAGAACTCGATACTTGTGGACAGCTTCATGATGAAACGGCGGGAAATCTGCAAAAGTATCGAAGTGATATAAACAATTTTTTGGCGCCCGCCAATGGTCATGAACAAAAATCTAGTGTGAATGGAAAATCGGTAGGAAGCAAAAGAGGTGGATTTGGAAATGGGCGGGAAAGGTCAAAGGACATGCACAGGGAGCCATCTTCAGGTAAACAAAGGTCATTATTTTATTTTATTACGGGCCCTTGCAATTTTTAATGGAGATTTTTGATAAAAAAGTGATTTTTTGGTGAAATTTACAATTTCAAAAATAGGCGGAAGATGTGGGGGTAAAATCGAAGTCACCCAGAAGCCTTATTTGAATTTTACAAGTTTTATCTCGATCGGCAACCAGTCCGAGGAGACTTTTTGTCTGTGGGTGCTGACCAATGCTCGAGGTCGAGTGGAAGGGGTCAGCTATTCGATAACGCCGACGGCTGTTGACCTGAAGGGAGGCACCTTGACCCTTCATCGAAACTTTCAAGGCCATGAAAGCCCCGCGGTCGACTCCATGTATGTAAGAAAATAGAAATCCGTATGACTTTTTGTCAAAGAATACGGTCACTTTTTGGACAATTTTTGAAAATACTGATATTGGTAAAAAAATTTACATAAAATTCAAAATCCTATTTTTTGTTGAAATTTCAAAGGCAAGTTGGATTTTCCGTGGACTTTATCGAAACAGCGGTTTTAATATTCTCTAAATCCGCCCCACTGCACAAAACAAGTTCGCTTTGTGAGGCGAGAAGACGCTCTGGCCGTCGGAGTATTTCCACCTTCAGCCTCTACTTCCAGCCGCAGGGTCAAAGCAGCCGCAATGCTAAAAAGGAGCAACAACAACAATCCAATGGCGACTCTTCTCCAAACAGCGGGAAGATGGCGGCCGCAACGACAATGAACACAGACCGTCCAGAAGGCTATCACGCCTTTGGCTGGCCCCGTCCAATGTCCCCTTTTCTCAGCTTCTTCAGCTATCCCGCCGAGCGAGATGCTTACTGGCCTAATGAGCGAACCTTCTTTGTCTTCTTCCCCGCCGCCAAGTCCCTCGTAGAGCTCAGTTTAAGGCGACTCAATACGGAGTCACATCAGGACTTTCTCAGCTTCTTCAAATACAGCCAGGACACGGAGACCTTCCAGTTTTTGGACAAGTAAAAATTTGGAAAATCTTTTGCTAGCTTTCATCTAAAACTTTCTTTGAATTTTGAAAAAATGGTATGCAATGTTATTTTTTGTTGTAGAAAATCGGGTCGCCTCAACCCGGATGGAAATAACTTGTATGAAGGAAATCCGAATGAGCCAGTTCTACTCTATTTTCACTCAGACGCCTCCCGCTCCTACGCCGGCTTCCAAATTTCATACGGCAGCAGGGAATTGTAAAAGCCCAGCATAGTTAATAAGCTTCTCCGTGGCAGAACGACCGTATACCGTAAACCCCTTAGAAATTAAGAAAAATTGGCTCAGTCGTTTTGCCATGGAAATGCTCTGATTAGATTATAACGAACAGCTTTTAAAGTAAAAATTAAATTATTAAACTGTGCTCATGTCTCTTGTTGAAACTGGATAATGCTCTTAAAATAAATTAACCTTTGTACATAAATGAAAATTTTGAGCCTGAACTCGGATTTACAGTTATAATATTTATTTAATTAGTTAATACTCAAACATTTTCATACACTCCACAACATACAGAAAAATTATAACAAAAGACCAAATAAAAGGAACAAACAGGAACTTAATACCTATTAATAATACTCGTCATTTGTTCATAGAATGTCAAAAAGGATAACTTACAAGTTATCATGAACTATGTTAGTATAAAGTCTATTTGAGTAAGCAAATAATTAATAAGTAATTTATGGTATAATAATATAGTATTTAGTATGTCATGAGAATAATAAATAAATTAATAATAATGCATAAGAATACCTTATCAAAGTACAAGTACCTATTCGTAAAACTAAAATAAAAAGTAGATAACTATATTAGAGCGTTATGACAATCAATAATCGACTCTATGTTACGAAAATTGAAAGGAAATCATGTTTAAATGATCAATAAGTAGTATAATAACAAGTATCGCTCCAATTATTAAAATTCAAAGAACATAAAATGAAAATTAGTATTAAGTACGGACATCTCATATTAAAAGTTGAAAAAAAGAAAAAGTAATCCAGCAATAAGGATCAAGTTTGTATTAAAAATTGAAATAGAGATAAATTTCCATCAATATTACATTAAACTGTATAATTGAGTGACAAAAATAATATTTCTCTACCCTAGTAAAATTTTCTGCTTGAGTCCTTTTAGTGTTTCCAAGTACTCCATGATGTTGTCAAGAGTCTTGTTTCTTTTTCGACCTTTTTCTAAGAATTCATTTTGATGGAAGACCTGACCATTTCGTAGATATCGCTCACATTCCTCAGCCATCTTCAAGTACTTGTTGGTGCAACTAACCGAAGGAGTTTCCGTTGGGACAAGTGCATTCAGAATCGAAAGTATATACCCAGCCACCAAGC
>JAQIVE010002072.1:0-21461 GCA_034698285.1 Sminthurinus bimaculatus | reverse complement strand
CCGTCCCAGTCTCGACACTCACTGATTGAAGTACCTTGACTTGACTTTCTCTTAATTTCATCCCACATAATTAATTAATTTATATTATTCTTTTTATCTGTACTATTAAGTTACATTCATTATTTATTTTCGATGAGAGTCTGTAGTTGTAAAACGAGTGACCGAGCAATTTGGAGAATAACACGGCCGTCATGTCGCTCAGCCATTTCTAAAATGAAAAAACAACAATTCTCTCATTTAAAAATCAAATCAGTCATTCACAATTAGTAGTCTGATAGAAGTGTAATAGACTTTTACAGTACAAACATAATGAATTTGTCTAATACTCAATATTCATAAGGTAATGGGTATACCGTTAAAAAACTTGATAATGTCAGTAAAATCCATAGAATTGGCCAGGATAATGTCCCGATAATAGTTGAGAAGCGCTAGGGCAAGGAATAGTCCATAGTCAGCACTGGCTACATGTCGAGCTGCCCATATCGACTCCCACACCAGAAAGACGTCTGCAAAATGGAATGTTAGTAAAATATTGCAAATTTTGAATGCAATTATCAATCGTAAGAAATCACCAAATATCAAGTATGGATAATTAACTAACCGTCATAACAAAATTCCCTCTTGAAATCCAGCAAGAACCACCGGTAACAAAAGTAAAAGTGGGTGTAATCACCATTTTGCCGTATCAAGGCAAAAAGATCGTGGTCGAGAACTTGCAGGAGTGATCGCATATTTGCGAAATGTCCATCCATTGCCCCGCCACCCGTTGGGAAATTCGCACTCATTCTCTCCATCAGTCGCCGAAAACATGCATAAGCCTCCGCTTCATCGTCCAGAATAACGAGCAGAGGAGCAGCCAAGTCACACATCCCTTGTACATAACCAATTTCCATATTCTCCCAGACATAACTGCAAAAGAGGTCAACCAAAAATATCGTCCATATTATGTATGATATATTATGTACAAATGGAAAAACGTGTTCAGTACCCAACGTGACCAATATTGAAATTGTGCTTGAGCACAGACTACAGGTAGGTGACAAATTTTCCCTGTGTGAACTGGATCAATAATTTATAGATATTATTAAGGCTCTATACTGGAGAGAAACAATATGTATATCACACAAACATTTTTCAACGTGAACACGGTTTTAGATGTATGGCAATGATAAGTAAGTAGGAAGAAAAATAAGAATTGTTATATAATTTCCGTGCTTTTTTATTGTATGTACTGTATGATGCATTACTTGTAGAGTAAAAGGGAACGAATGCATTTAAGTATTGATTAAAAATGTCCTTCAATCAGTTCATCTACAATACATTATACTTTGTACAGTCCATTGCCTTATAACATATGTGTATGAATTGTGTATCTTTTATCTTATACCGAGTATATTATAGGAATGTATATAGGATATAGGAAGAGGAACTCACGTGCACATTACGTTGCGAAGTTTATCCAAGTTACTCTCAGTGAAATACCAATAGTTCCTGTCACATCGCTTCACGTCCTTGTCAATCCGATGAAGGTTGAGCCCGAATCCTTCGAGGAGTTCGTTAGAATAGACTCCGCCACGGGAGGAAGACGCCGGCGAGTCATCACTTGACAAGCTACAGTCGTCAGCTCCGGCATCTTTATTATTATTGTCACTTGTTCCAACACATTGTCCTTCACCGTCTTCATCATCTCCTCCTCCTCCTTTGGAAACAACTCCGTTCTTCTCCTTCTCTGATTCCTTCTTCTCATCCCTCTTTCTTTTCTTTTCTTTCCGTGAAGTCTCCTTTTCGTTCCCATTTTCTTCTTCTTCTTCTTCTTCAGCATCATCATCATTATCATCATCTTCATTTTGTTCTTCCTCCTTCTCGTCATTATCATTGTCTTTTTTCACCTCGTCGGCCTTTTCCCTCTCTTTATTATCCCCGTTTGTTTCAACTTTTCTTTCCAAAGTCTTCTTGACTCGACTCAAAATTGGTGATGCTGGGCTGGATGAGGACGATGATGATAATGAAGCTGCGCCCATCACATCATCCCGTTGACGGGAAGAGCAAATGTTGGTAGACGAAGGATTGATAAACTTATCTTCACCGTCACTAAAACTAACTTTTTTCGTCCGACTCACGGGGGAAGAGGAGGAAGAATGAGCACGGGAAGAACCCTTCAAAGGAGAGGAGGAAGCTGAGCCGAAAGCTGATTTGATGGCTCCTGGAATGACTCTCTCCTTTTCTTTGTCTTTGTCTTTATCCTTTTCTTTCTCCCCATTTTTAGCTGATGCGGTCGTCATGTCATTCGCTGGGGTGGATGAGCATGAGTCAATACTCACGTTGTCTTCAAATACCTATATAGTTATAGAGATAAATGCATGCAAAACACACAAATTTATTGCATTGCAGAAAAGGTGGAACAAAAAATGACAATTTAACATAAAAACAACAGGTTTTACAGCCTGATGTGCAAACAAGAAATATACATACAATATGAAAGAAGAAAATTCTGCCTTCTTTGAGTTTGTACCTCATTAGATCCATGTGTTTGGAGGATTCCGGGTGAGGGGTGCTGAGCTTCCCCTAGAGTTCCCCCTTCCGAAGACAGTTTGGCTAGATTAGCTGCCATAGTCTCTCGATCTCTCTGTCTTACTATGGCCTCAACGGCCAACCACTCACTCATGCGATCCTCGTACTCCCTTTTCAACACGGCTGGATCGTCTCCCTTTACATTTCCGGAAAGCATGATTGGCCACAGTTTTCGTCGAAGAGAGTGAGCCATTCCTCCGAAATAAACCAGCCTGTACACTTCCTTCATGTCGACCTCCCCACTACTCTCCATCGCTTTCCATCTCTCCTCTGTCAGACCCAGAGCATCTACAGGACCAGAGAAAAAACAACAACAACAATATTAATATAATGCATCATGACTGCCATTCCTTTCCATTCGCCTGTCAAGTTCGACTTCATATTGGTTTATTGTCCTATATATTATTCTATATGATCCCAACTACAAACTACAGTCACTGCGCATACTGTAGATTGTACATGTCAGTAGCATAGTACAGGGAGCGTATAGTTTGAAGGCCTGTTGTTCAATATTGCTTTCTATTCCATATTATTCTGCTTTACATGTCTGAATAATGTTAAACCTAGCATTATTTGTTTGTAAATTGTACAAGAGCAGCTGTTCCAACTTTTAGCTATTTAGATTGGAGAAAGTAGGAAGGAGAAACCAAGAAAATAAGTATGCATGCATGCACCCAGGAAAAAACAAGTGCTCACCTTGAGGTTCCTCAGACTTGATTATGTTTTGACGTACGAGTCCTACCAAATGAGTTCGAACAGTCCGTAAGTGGCGGCAGTGGGCCAGCCATCCGTAGAAGGCGCGTGAAATTATCTGTCTCTTCATTGTTTGACACACCACTTGAATCGGCTCTCTGTAAGGTACAAAGATAAATAGGGAGTCAAACAATATGCATATTATTAGGTATATCTAGTTGTTATTCATATGCACATACCATCATGATCATTATCATTAACCTTGTGATGAATCCCAACCCTTTGTTCTTATTTCAAATTAAAGTCCAAACGGTATAATTAATACCAATTTTACCCGTGTAAAGTATTATATGTGTGTAGTGTGTATACATTTATAAAATTATATAATACCATACTGCCTGAAATGTATGGATGGAACATATAAATTTTGAAAGTTTAATTAGGAACCGTCTCGCTCCATATGTTAGAAGGCTATAGAGGCTAAGTCATTCAGTCATTCATGCAGTCACCCAACTCATTCATTCATCCATTCGTTCGTTCATTCAGCTCGCCGCAGCGATCCGGAATTGCCAGCTAAAGTAAGTTTTTGACGTTGATTATTTTTCATCCATTCACACTGTCAGTCAGTCACAGTCAGAGTCACAGTCCAACCGAGTAGTGTCACTCGATGTGGTGAATGACTTTATGCATTATACATTATACATATATATATTATAGCGCCTTTCTTTCTACGTCTGACTTTCACCATCTTACTGATTTCTCTCTTTTCTCCCCGTGATTCTTTTGTACCTCAAACAACTACAAAAGAAGGATTGAGAGAGAAAAGGTAGCAGGTGAAAGAACCGTAACGACAGTCATAAGAGTTTTTTGAAAGAAATCAAAAAGGCATACATAGCTATCTTTCCTTATTGTGTAATAATTTTCCATCATTTTTTGCTTGAAAAAGTGTCTCTTTTCTTCATAATGAAATACCTGAAAAAAACATTGTGAAAAACTTTGTAAGATCTATCTTCCCTTTGTTCTTGAGAAATGAAAAGACAAAAATTTGCAGATATTAGCTTATTTATCTATCAAATGTAGTTATGTAGAATGTACATACACTTGGTGTTTGTTTGCGGTTTTTATGGTAAAAAATTACTTGCAATGCTGCCGGCACTTACCCAGTCTCTTGAAGTGAAGGTTGTTGATCGAGACTCTTTGAGGATGAAGTGGATGACGTTGTGGAGACGGAATGTAGAGGAGTCGATCTTGGCGTAACGGGCGGTGCGGACTTTGGAGTGGAGGGTAGACCCCGCCACATTGGATCTTCAAACATTTCCTCTACTGCCAAGAAAATAAGAAACACAGTCATATCAAACAAATTTAGACAGGCAAGACGGCGCGGCGCGGCGTTGAACTTGTACATTGTACACACACTGAGAAATACAAAAGTACTCACAATGTAGTCAATATTTGTGTTATTTTTTCATTTATGATTCTACACTCATAATATATATACAGTCGGTACATAAAATAAATACATAAAAGGAAAGATGTATTTTGGGAATTGATACGCAATTTCCAGAGAAAAAGGATTCAATATAGTACTTGCTAGACATACTTTGAGGGTAGGTGCGGGTGAATTGGTAGACGATACGGAAGACAAAATCAGAAGTGTTCTGTTGCTCGCCCAGGATCTCTTCAGACACACTCTCGTCCTTGTTGATACTGTAGAACCGACTTCCTTTCCTTCTAAGCTTGGGAAATACTTTACCTATGATCATTTCCGTGAAGATTATCACTGAAGAAAAACATTTATACTATTTTCACACGTGTAAAGGAATCTTATCCGTTTGTTTTTGTTCGTGCTGTATCACATGATGGGTAATGTGTCTGGCATGATTATATGTGTATGATAATATGTGTTTTGTGCTTTTACATTTTTTTCTGTTTGTTCTTTATTTTGTACATAAATTACCTTTTCCACGTTGAGACCAAAGAGGTGGGTCGAGCATACCGTGAGGGAGAAGACCATTTTCAAGACAAGATAAAAATGCTAAAAGGTGACCGCCACGAGGGAAATGAATCGGGGGTCTTTGAACACCTGTGGAAAATATCGACGAGCCATAATCATAATTTAGATCCATTAGTGATCCATTATACATACTTAGAGAATAAAAATAATACCCCCAGAAGAAAATCTCGTCACATCTGATGAAAATTTGATGAGATTCGACTAGATTGACAATTTTTGATGAAATTTCCATGATATTTCATCAAAATTTCATCAAAAGTTGATCAAAATTGATGTGATTTCCGACCAAAATCGTGTAGAAATTTCACGAGATTTTTTGACACGACGTTTTTCTAAGGGTAGTGCATTAAAATATAAATTACGACTACAACTTACCATCTTGACCTACTAGAACTATCCAGTCGCTTTCCGGACCCTGATGGCAGTGTACGTACACTATCTCATGAACAACCACATTTAGGGCATACTGCCAGTATAAACTGCAGTCCAAAAAAAATATTAGCTTTCCATCATCTTCACTAAAAGTTTTAAAGCAAAGTAGTAAGCATTAACTATACATAATGTATAATCTATTTATTTGTACCTTTTATCATACGCTATAGATTCGTTACATCCATTCATGAGTTGATTAGGAGTCCATTTTAAATTTAACATTTCTCCACATTGATGTAGTGAAAGGTAACCCGCAATCGGCTCATTGACGTCCTTCTAAAAATACAGAAATATTTTGATATTTATTTACAAATAAACCAGTGGCAATTTGTCAACATAAAAGTGAAAGTAATGGAACTGTCATTTTAAATCATTTTATTTGAAAACTGCCAACCCTAAAAAGGTCTACCTAGTAGTCACACATCCTTTTAACTTTTTTATTTGCAAATCGATTTTCGACTTTACGACACAGCTTTTTACAGCGTTTTGCATAATGTATCACATGAATTTTTCAAACTCCTATTACGTAATTCTATTTTGTATTTACTTGCGTTTTCTAAAAATACCCACGCAATATATTCTGGATATAGTTTTACATCCCTTCTTTTTTCGACATAAAACTAAGAGCAAAGCTTTTATTCTTTGTGTATTAGTACATTTACATATACGGTGTACTGTGTATGCTTGAAACTTTCACTTGTGTGTTTACTTTATACACATCAAAACTACTCTCTAGCCAGAATTTTTTTTCAAACTTTTTTACTTTCTCCATTGATTAGCATGGAGAAAGCAACAGAAGTTTATTTCTGTTCGGAGCGTATGCATGCGGGTGCAATATATATGCCACGGATGCCTTTGTTTTATGTTAATATGTTATGTTTTATGACTTACCAGGTAGACGAGAACATTATTCTTGCCGTATAAGAGCGTCGATTTATTATTCTGATGGAGGGATTCCACATAGTCTTTTGATCGTTGATTGTCATCAGAATTACTGAATATACAAATACTACTCCCTTTGTACTATAAAAAGAAAACATACAAAAACATACAAAATGTAGTTAGCTGTACATATATACATGTATTATGTATGTAAATATCAGTAGCAACAATCAATATCAATATCAGCTTGACTTGTTAGGTGTTTGTTGTTGTCCTACATTGATTTGCTCTATATGTACACACGCACAAACCGACAAGCAAGAGTTAATCTCTGTATATGTATGCAATGTATATAAATTCAGATCTATACAGTAACAAGCGTATAGAAATAGGAAAGAGGAAGTTCAGTGACTACTCTCTTGTGCAACACCATAGTGGCAGCTAATGTTTATTTGTATGCTTCTTCTGAGCGTAAGCTGTATGGCTGCAAAACGGGGGCGGAAGTGAAAAAAGAAAGTAAGTTAATACAATGTACACTTTGAAAATAATCGTGTGGTCTGCCTCTTCTTCCCTAGCGCAGATTCAGATGTATAATGTATAACTATGATGTACATAATATTAATATGTAGTTTCGTCCCAGATGACCTGACAACAATATATCAGGATTACAAAATTGATATAGGAAACGGTTGAGAAACACATTGCAAATGTATTGTATAATACTATGTATAAATAAAGTGCTACCTATAGTTTGCTTTTAGTTCATAGTATAGTGCAAGTCCCAGCGGATATTCATTCACCATTTCTACAGGCAAACCAATCTAAAATGAATGAAATGGACGTGTCTGTCGAACGAATGCGGTCTGATTCTGGTTGCCGGATGGACGCCACTATACATAATACATAACTATACATGGTAGAGTATTATTCATTCATTTATTCACTCATTGTCTTTTCTCCTTTACGTTTTCTCCATATAAATGTAAAAGTCGGAAACTTCTTGTCGGTCCATTCCAATCGAATTGTGCTGTATTTAATACCTAAAACTACTACAGTTTAGGTTGAATGGAGTCACAGTAACCTCAACTCAAGCCACAGTCACTGGGATTTGATTCTAAACCATACAATTTTAGACCTACATATATGGCATCGTAGAAGCTCGGTGCAGATATATCGCAAAGTGAAATTGATAAAGGTTACGTAACATCCACTTTTTATGGAGAACTAATCAATGAAAAGGACTGAGTGCAGTCGTCTCATAGGCCAGGACACAGACACTAGCACGAACACTGAATCTAACTCTAACTCTGAACTCTGAGACCCGTCTCTTCTCATCTGAGGCATTTAGTCGACATATTTACTGCTCCGCTTCACTTGCTTTCATTTGGCTTTGTTTGTCTTGCTCTCGTGTGCCTTTTAGTGTCTCCACTAAAGTCACAGAGTACACTTTGTACTTACAGATGGACAAGGCGCAACAAAGTTTGAGGATAGTTGAGGTTGAAGGGAATGGGCAACGAAAGAACGTGATATTGCTCCCTCAGCTCTTTTGCGACCCCAAATGGACGAATAAAGTAAAGCAATACAATAATATCTGTTTCTGTTGCGATAATGCAATAAAAGGGTGCAAAAATGTCACACTCTTACTTATTAATTCTTCATTGAATGCTACTATTCAATACTGTCCATAGGGAATCGATACCATATAGCTATTTATACGCGTCAGAAAATATTCGTGTACTTTTGTACAATAATATACGTATCGTGCTTATTGTTAGATAAGAACTTAGGAAGACTCGCACTCAAAGAATAATAAATTTTGTGCCACCTTTTTTTGTAACTCAAGAAGAGAAGTGGGACGTGAAGTGTAAATGAATCCGGATCCTTTATTTAGACAATTTCCACTATCTTTATACTTTTTGTCAATGAGACGAGAAGGTAATAAAAAAAGAACAAGGCGGAAAAATAGGGCGTCATTGTTTTCTTTCGTTGTTCATCAAGATGATAAAAAATAAAATTTGAAACTTGATCTTTTGATACATTGTCTATATTCCTACGTGAAAATGCTGACATAATACCATAACGGGTATTTATATAGCCAAACATTGAGTATTCTGCTTGTTGAAATCGCATTATGTTGGATAATTAGGAGTGAGAGGTGAAAGGTAAAACCCTTTTCACTCGCCAAACATAGACATGCAGTTCTGACTCTGATGAGTGGTTGCTATCGCACAAACACAAAAACTTTCACGTCATTCAAGTTCGTACTAAAAATAAGTAAATTAGATCAAAATCATCATTACAAAGGTAGTGAATACAATGACTGTGTATGTGTATACTTACATGAAGTCCGGGTCTTTTATGAGTTGGCGGTGAAGCTGGGGCAGGAAAATGGCCAGAGGAGATACGATGCCTTTGTACCTGTACGATTCATTACAAATTTCCATTAATTTTCCAGATTATATAAACAGTATTAATATTTTTGCATTAAATGGCAATTTCGTATGTAGGTCTATATTTAAAGACCAAAGAACTTTTTCCTTTAGTGTGGGAGTGTTTACGTGTATGTACAGCAAGATACAAAAGTATTTATGTAGGAAGCTCTTGAACTTGTTAATATTTTATTCATACGTAGTTGACGCAGTTTATATACACTCATGTAGTTCAAATTTGAAAACCTATTACTAACATTACTCCAGTTTAAAAGAGTAATGTGGTTGGTATTAAAATGTAAATACTGCAAACGCAAATTACATCTTGAATGTAGAAATAGATACTGATGAGAAGCATTATATAATTACCAGTTCATCTGCTGGAGGATCTGTCCACATATGTTCGCCTGTTCTCAATTTGGAAAAGTCCAGGGCACACGGACCAACTGACACACAAACCAGATAAACCAGATCAGTCAGATAAAAAAGGATTACATACAACACAATAACATTATTTTAATGTATTTTGTTTTTATTATTGTTCTATATTCCTCTATTATCTTTATACTATATGGGAAAAGCATGGCAGAGCGTAAGCTATGATTAAATAAAATACGAATGGATTATACATGCAAATGGAGAATGAAAACCCCCACAATTTATTTTGTTTTTACTTTTCTGTGACCTGATGCATTGTCAGTAAATATTTAATAAGCTGACGTCTTCTCTAAGTATCACGTAAATAGTTACATAAATAAACAAAGCTTCATAAAAAGAAACTAATCGGTAGTAAACCAAAGTCACTAAGTATACTAAGTAAACTAAAACTCTTTATTTTGTACATGAATTTTCAATCCGTCAATTAGCTACTTGAATCGACTGAAACTCGAAACAAACTCAACTATAATATAGAGAAGGGAGAAAGTTCTTTGATGGTGAAGGGGCACTTGATGTGTTTAATTTGACCTTTTTAAAACAAAAAAGGGAAAATAATATGCAGGCACGTAGGTACATAAACATATGCGATACCCTTGTTTATTTCAACATGGTAACAACTAATTAACGAAAATAACGCTTATTCATCTTGTCGCCTTTGATACGCAACAATAAGTGTTTCGAGCTTTGAAGACATAAGACACCCTGCCTGTATAGTTATACCAATTTATTTACATACATCTCAGGTCTAATGAGTGCTACTCCATTTACACTTGTTTATGGAACCTCTTTAGTTGTATGTATGCACGCACATGCATGCATGGGAATGTATCTCGATGCTAAATTCCCATTTCAGTCAACTCTTTTGTGTATACTGTGATAAGTTGTCTACATTTTCTAGCGATTGCTACAATAGAAAAGTTATTGCAGCAGTTATTACATTTTCTCTTGGATATGCATATAATGTATATATGTATCTTGGCTATTTATTCCATGCTTTTCTGGTGTATTCCAGTTTTACTAACGATAAGTAGGTATTTTTGTATTTGTAGTGTCAACTCCAGGTTCTGAATTCTAGATAGATTTTGACAATAAAATAATAATAATCATCATAACAATGTAGTAATATGTATGTGTGTTTGGTAGGTTGGAGGTGTAGTCAAATAACGGTGGACAAACACACACCTACACAATAACCACAGTTTGCGAGTATGCTAGTATAGCTTTGTCCTTTACATTACTACGCCTGCAATTCCATTCAATTTTTGCTTACCACTACACACTATACATATAATATATATATATTATATGCTATTTACTTGTATGTTGTATACTATTTGTGGAGCCTGCACTCGATCAACATTCGCATGACAGATTAAAGTAGAAGGTGGATGTGATTGAGAGTACTTACCGAGTAGACTGGAGAGAATTGAGCCGCAGTCCGGATCCGAGACCAAAGCATCCTTCTCATAGTATTTACTATATAAATCCATACAAAAAGCTTTTATCATTATGTATGTAAGAACAAGTTAACCACAACGATCGGCATCATTTTAGGAACCAGTTTTATCCAATATTTTCCAACATATTGTCAGTTTGGCTTATCCTAACTGAACACGCTGTCGGATTAAATATTAAATACGCTTTGATCATGTGTACGCGTGTATATACTTATGTGTACAATATTATATATTTGTATCTATATCTTGTATTTTGTAGTATATGTGTGCGGTGCAAAATTTCATTGGGAAGACGCATTTGTCGAGTATGTATCAAGAGAAACGGAGCAGAAATCAAAAATGAAAATGGCATTTTCAGCGTTTTTTATTATGCAAGAGGAGAGCAAAAGATTCATAATTTTTCAATTCGGAGAATCGCTCTAATTAATTGCATAAAATTTTAATGGTTACTGCTGGAAACTTGTGACTTTGCATTAGTATTAAGCATTAGGAATTAATCATGGAATATGAATCATATGCATAATTTTTTCGTGCTCTAATAATTCCTTTATATTTATTCAATGTTTTGTTTCTTCAAACCGGAGGAAAAAAAAATTAAACCCCAGCAATTCATGGCGCAGCCATGCATGACTCCTTCATTTTCCTTCCTTCCACCCATTCATTTCGACCTTGTTTTATCATGTGTTACGAAAGGGCTTTTTTGCCAAAAAATCTGGATATGATGCATAGTTTTTATAAATCCGTTCTCGTTCACTCACATTTTTCTTTGAGGCATTAATATCTATATTTTTAGAGGAGCAAGTTGCAAAAACGAGAAAAAAACTGAAATGAATACTACAATATGCATAAAAGTAGGTTTGTTGGTCTCTTTTACCATGACGGAGTAAAAGACTCGTAGATCGTGTAGATTGGAACTTTTCCGCTGCAATCCGTTTTATCTCTCTTATAGTCTCTCCAGCAAAAATTAATTGACCGTAAATGTGTACTCGGTAATTACAAACTACATGAAGACATGCATAATATTTTACCTACTTTTTGTTCGGGCCTACTCGGGCCTATTTATACAGCTGTATAATAAACGGTTGCTACTATCGTATACTTAAAAATTACTGAAGATTATCAAAATGCGCATCCCACATTTGCTGGAGTAAATTTGAAAGAAACGAACGGATAATAGCCGTTGGTTTCGTAAAGTATAAACGTTTACCTTTTGTTTGTTTAAAAACCGACAATCGGGTCTATTCTGTTTTCTTTAACTAGCTTCAACCAACCGGTGAAGAAAAAGATACCACAGATATGTACGTAGTGGAAAACTTTTCCTCAATACCTTGAATGATTACTGAACAAAATTTAAATAAGATTCGTTTGAATACTTTATTGTGTCACTACGGGCAATAATGACATTTAAAGGTTTGCATCCATGTAGACGGATAGTATGTATTTGTTGCAACCAGCTCGATACAAAGTCCCTGCTTGGTATTCACAACTTTATTGCCGGTATTCGGTTTACTGGTGTCCCTCTGCATCAGCATTCTACACCGAGCAGCACAGAACAGTAAAGGGCCTACCACATAATAATTTAACGCGCTTATTCAAGCTTCTTTATATAATCCCGCAGTTCTTGCTCGTCCTTTGAGAGTTTGTGCTTTCTTAACTGTCTTTCAAAGTTATGCATGTCATGTAGGTATATTATGCATAGAGATGGTGAAACGCATATTCCTTTGAAAAATCTTTCCTTTTACAATCCATGAAAGTATCTCACCGAATTTTGTGTGCACATATTATGTACATGAGGATCTATGCATGAGGTTCTGATGCAAGAAAATTGTAAATCTATGCATATTGCATATGTATACACCATGTACATAGTTATGTAGTACGATTCGATGATCTATCTATAATAGAATCACACTGAGGAGGAGACTGCAAAGGATGAAAAATTTTGCGCGTTTGCTAGGGTAAAGTGATTGAAGAATGCGGTTGTGAGATAAGTAATATCTTGTATCTCTAGCTTGATACCATGATACATTATGTATGAATTTTATCTGTCGAATATTATGCAAGGAACAAGTAGAAGCAGGAAAGTAATTCATATGCGTATTTTAGATTATAGATTTTGCGCACACACATATATACGTACACATACATACGTATGAAATGTATATCTATGTGTGTATTAAAACCTGCGGCATGAAATTGGATTCCTACGAGGAAAGGGGAAAATACAAGTTTATTACATGCATGATATTTTATACATGGAATTTCTTTCGGTTGTCTTCTCTATCCCCGCTTGTCTCTCTTTCGCTGAAAGAAGGTGTATTGGGAATGCAAAATATGAAAAAAAGTGACTACCCGGAGAGGAGGATTTTTTCCAATTCTGACGCAGCCAACGTGCTCCATCACACAAACTCATCTTACACACTTTCATCTTTATCTTTTCACCAAACCTATTGCAGTTTCCAACAATTTTTGCAAAATTTAAAAGCTGAGAAAATTCTTAGTCGCTCTTATCACTCATTTGACGTGACCTACATAAGGTTCATTAGCTTACACTAAATTTCTTTTTTCATCCGGATAAAATCGCAAAAAGGTCTAGAATAAGCTTTTTTTTCAAAAAAATCAAAAATTTTCAAAATCATGTTTTTTAAATTCATTTCTTTCCCATTGGGTCACCTTGGTGCCGTTGAAATCCCAGGTGAATAAAGTAGAGGAGTAGAAGGAGCCAACCTGCAGATGAACCCTGCGTATATTAAGCAAAATTTCCAAAATTTTTTAACTATTGACGAATATTTTTTTTAAATGGCTGGAAATCGAGCATTTGCACATTTTAAAGGAAAATCTTTAAATTGATGGCAGCATTTAGACAAAGTTCTTACAAATTCAAGAAACGTCCAAACTTTTTGAAGAGGTTCCCGGTGATTCCTTTTATAATCCGCTAAATCCTGGCATGGGGGCATCAACGGGGTATTTTCGCCACGTCTTGACATATTTCACAATGCTTTTTTTGCCATAGAGTTTCCAAATAATTTTCAATTTTTTGGCTATAAATTTGATGTCCCTTATGAAAACCTGTATTTATTTGCAAAAATTCACAAATCTACATGAATGGTTTACAATTTACAAAAACGTATTTTCTTGGTATGTTTTTGTTGAAGAACTTGAAGGAAATTTACAGATGCCAATCCAACGAGCATCGAGTATCTACGTATGACTGGAAACACTTTTGTGACATTGAATTTTGTGATCAAGTAAGACAAGGAATAAACGACGCACTACACATTAAGACCATTAAGAGCATTAAACATGTGAAATGTGCATGCATGTTACTCAAACGTAGTAGTACATTGTACATAGTTTGTGACAAATGCAGACGGGGATAAAATAAATATTGATACAGTTATGTACCTTGTCTTTTCCCTTGTTTGATTCCTGATCCCTCTTTTCTTTAGATTTTCTTTCTTTCTTTATTTTTTCTCTAGTTTTTTGTATTTGACGATCCATATGGTGCTTAGGTATTTATACCTACCTAGCTCATAGATTTAGATATTAGGCTCGTCTTTTTGTTATCTCAATCCAGATCGCAGCATTCTCAATTTAACATCCCCATTGCTCAACAGGAATATTTTCTGGAACTTTTTCCAAGAAAAATAAGCACGAATAATGAAGAGTAAAATGATTGAGATTAAAAAATATTCCATACCGTCACACGAGGCGAAAAGCGGCAAAAATGAGGCGAAAAGCGGCACTCAAAAAGTCCTGTGGATTGCTCATCAAAAGAGATCCGTGTTGAATTAATGAATATATGAGAAGACTACAAGGATATCTAGACTATGTACATAAAATAATTTTAAAAAAGTGAATAGTTTCGACACAATACTGAGTGCCTCTTTTCGCCTCCCCTGCCGCTTTTCGCCTCGTGTGACGGTATGTATAAGGATTTTTTTGAAATTTTGACTTTTATGAAAAGTATTGTCCATGTTCCTCTATTTACCATATGTTACAAGACAATGACGAAAACAGATACAAACTTTCAACAGGTTACTTACTAGACACAAAGTGATCTTACGCATGCTTCTGCCCAGAAACATTTGCTAGAAACATTTCTGCCTCAGTTTCAACAAATTGAATAGCCGTTGCCGTTTGTATCCGTAATTAACACGTGAAATATGGAAAATGGACACAAATAACAATAAAAGCGAATAAAACAATAAGATTCGCCAGCGCAAAGTGCTTTGTTATCAAAGATTCAGATCCAAAATGATGTTCACTGTTCAGCAAAGCAAGATGTAGCAAGTAAGATGATACAAATGATATTCAGTGTAGCAGATGTATATTCGTGTAGGCTGTATGGATATGCATATGCATATAGCTAAAGGCTGGGGCATTAGCATTAAGCATTCGTATTTTTTGTACAATCCAACTTTTGCCTAAAACTCATTTTTTCGAGAGTCGATAAGAACTCTTTCCATTTTTCTCCGTGCCCAGAGTCTTCTAACGGTATTTATATTTCTATTCTGTGAGACTTTCCCCATCGCTATATCAGCAAGGACGGGTACAGATGAACAGAGGAAAAGGAGGGAGGAATTTTTCTCTCCGTTCTTGCTGAGTTTTGAAGGTTGCACTGAATGCCCAAGCCAAAGCTGAACATTGAGCATATATACAGAGAATAGAGAAGGACATGGTATAACTTTAAATCGTGCATGTGTAAAAGTCATGGTATTTTAGAGCAAGCAAAGCAAAGTCTGGTAAAGTCAAGCTAGGCGTGTAGTTTCAATACTGTATGTTTTGTACATTGTGCGATGTGCAGATATGTATTTGCTGACTCTCTTCATCGACTATTCATCCATTTATTTCTACTATCGTTTTCTTTCCTACTTTCTACATTTTCCTCTGCTGCTTTCTTCCTGTGTCATCTCTATTCGTTTTCTCAGCCTTATTCTTCTTCTTCTTCCTCCTCTTTTGCTCCTGCTTTTGCTCCTTCTTCCTTTTCACTCGGTTAGTCTCCAACTTGTTTTTTTCTCGATTCTCTCCCTTGGAAAAGTTGGGAACAGATGGAGACCCTGAGCAAAGAAAGAGGAGCCCGCCAAGTCTGGACCAAGTTGGAAAAAGAGAAAAAATCAAGAAAAGTTGGGAGGAGACAGTTTTGTTCCTTTCTCCAGGATCTCCAGGATCCTCCTGATCGGATCATCGTGTGCGATTCTATCGTGGATCTGTACACTTTGTACAGATCTAGAATCATGTAAGTATAATGTACAATCCACATGGATATCTAGATTCTAGATTCTACATGGATACATACAAGTAATTGTATGATGGGCCACAAAGAGTCAAAGAATCAAAGTCAAAAAGTCTGATGTGCATCTCTCCCCTTTTTTCGCTCTCGTTCTCTCGTGCTCTGTCTGTCGCTCTCTCTCTCTCTGTCCTCAAACATGTTATGTTCAACTTTGGACGCTCAGCGTTCAGCGGAATCATGTGGCATAGGAAGAGGAGGGGAAGAGAAAATGCGAATTGAATTGAATTGAAATGACGAGAGGAGTGAATCTGAAGAGTGACATTATACACACAGCACACACTAAAGAAGAGTTACACCCCACGTTACTTTTTGCTTTGTGAAGAGATACATACATACATAATATCCATGGACGGATCCGAATGGCAGAGGGAGAAAGATAGAAGCAGAGACGGAGACAGATAGACACGGACAAACGGCTTTGCTCCGATTTTTTACATTTAAGAAGCAACCCAATTCAATTGACACTTTATCTCTATCTTTCCATCGTTTACCTCTGTTATTGTCTCTATTTTTCCAGTTTTTAGATGTATATTTTAGATACATGGTAATGGACCTACAGTGAATCGCAGAATTATTGACTCGTTGCAACTCTTTGTAAGACTATAGTGTTGTCTTTTTATGGCAATTAAAATTGTGTTCATCACTGAATCTTAAATTTAACTTTTAAAAAAGCAAGCAAAAAGGTTTTGAAACATTTATTAATCCTTTTTTTGCTGTGGCAAGTTTTCCGTAAGACAAAAATCCCAATTTTGTAAAAAGGGAAAAATTCACGGAAAATCAATTTTGCAGGAAATGCAATAAACTTTTCGCATAATCAATTGATATTTTTTATGTTTTTTATGTATTCATTCGCTCTATATTTTTACACAAAAAAGCTCTTGAAATTTTGAAAGGTTTAATTTGTACAGTGTGTACCGTACGAACTAATCTTCGAACTAGTGTGAGAAAACATGTAGAGCGAGAATACAAAAGAAAGGGGACATGTTTACATTTTGACTGCTTGGATGTGGTGGATTCTTAAACGGTAAACGATCGACCATGATTCAGTATTACTTGAAACTGAATATATTTTAGATTTAGATGTACTCGTATGTATTACATGATCATGCACAGTGTATGCTTTCATGTATGTATGTGTACAACGACAATGACGAAGGAATGGAATGTGATGATGACGACATCATTATCATTACATTACGTTGCATTACACTCGGTCTCTCTCTCTCTCTCTCTCTCTGGTCTATGTACATACACATGAGAAAGGAAGTGAGGAAGTTGCTCCTTGGAAAATTTAAACCACTGTTTTATATTCTGACGAAATGGTAATGACAGTGACATTCGGAGGACGATTCTTGGGATGGAAATGTCCTCCACTTTTCTACTTTCCACGACTTTGCTTCATGTATTATGGATCTACAATCTACCTACATGGCTCGGCGGAGTTTCGATTCCAATATTGAGCTCAGTGTATATATACGTACACGTATAACTTGTATAATGTGTACCCTGGTAAACTGTTCACTGTACACGCAACATTGATTGTTGACGCTCCTATTTTACTTCTTCTGGTTGATCATTCTACGTAAAGTTCTAAAATACAATTCTATCCATTCATCCACATAAGTATCAATGTGTGTGTAACTACTTCTACCTAGTATGTATGCTTTTACATACATACTACATACCGTATGCATCTACCCTTTATTACAATAGCTGTACTTTGTATTTTGTAATTCGGTAGATGGATTTGTTTTTATGTGTACAGTTTACGGCATACACCATACATGTACAATGTACATTGTACTGCTGTGTAACGTATAGCCCTCAAACCTCCAAGTAAGCCAAATATCTATCAAATCGGTCATTTGAAAGTTCACCTTTGATATTTATTGCCCCTTTCTTTTGTTTCTTATCCATCTAATTTGTAATTCTAAATTATCAACTACTCCTACATTTAAGTAGATTTGTAGATACATGCTCCGATAGCGTCAACCGTCAACTTTGCTACATATGTTACATTGCCATAAAGCGAAATTGTACCGTCATGTCATGACCTTTGCATTATGAATTGCATTTTCCTTCTGGTGGTGGTGGGCTTGAATGTGTGTGTCGGGAAACTTTTTTTAGATGTAATCTATTATAGACTCTGCAGTTTCTATGCGTCATTTTTTCTGAAACTTTCAACTTGCTTCTATAGGTTTGTATGCACAATTCAATATAGTGCAATCGCAGGAGGCTGGACATTGGACATTGAATAAAAATCAAATTTTGAGGTATGGTCGTCTTTTTGAAAGAAGGACTTTAGAGATTTAGCTGTCATGTCAATCAATCAGTCAAAAACTGTTCAACATTTTTTCGTCGATACTTGCAGCAAAGTTTATTTTTCAGTTTCTAACTTTCGGTTCAAAATACCTACTGAAAATGTCTCCAAACTTTGTTTTCGTCTCCAAACTTGATAGGAAAGCATTGATGGGACATGCAAGTCCTCGACACTTTTTGCCCAGGTCCAGGTCCAGCTCAACGCAAAGCAAGGACAATTTCACAACTAGCTTGATATAATATTTTACTTTCATCATTTTGGAGCAAAACAAGTTCAAAATTTTAAACTGCTTTCCTAGTAATGAGTACGAGTACATGCACATTTCCCATGTACAATGTCCAATGCACAACTATTGACCAGGGGATATTGACCAAGTTGAAACGTTGGCCGAGTTGAAGTTCCAAACGCGACACCGACAGCTATTTGAAGCTGAAAGTTTTTGCACGAGTACAAAATGCATATACATACATACACTGTATTTATAAATATGTATGTGCATTGTGTACATTTCCTATCTTTACACATATGTTTATTTTATACGCGCGAATATTACGCCATGCTACATAAACGCTCGTGTGCCGATTGAATTATAGTGTACAAAAAGCGTCTCTCCAGCTTCTCCTGTTCCTCCTCCATCATACATACGTATTATAGCTGTACGTAAATACTTTGAGCATGCACAAGCTTTGAGCCGGCTTTAAGTTTTCAAGTGTGCATTTTTTATACTTGTCGGAACTGCAAGTTTGTTGTTCCCAGCTTTCACCTCATGATGTATATGTCAGAGGTAAAAGCTTCTGCTGTACTAATAACTAATACATTGTGCATATTGTGTACAATGTACGTACAAAGTACAAAGTACTGTGTAATATGCACGGGGAGCATGTAGTGTGTATGTAACAGGCAGCATGGAGAGTTTGGAACGATAAGCTCTGTCAAAGGAATGTTGAATGTGAGCAATGAGTATGTAGTTATCGCAGGAGTAAGTCCTGTGTTCTAGATATTTGTGTGTTGTGCTGTGTTTTGTCCCATGCTATTTGCCTTTTTTGTAGTAAATACAATATGTAGTGATTCGCGGACAGAGCAGACCAATACTGTATATATGTATAAGCAGGGAATGGGAAAGTGTGTTTATAACACTGTACACACAAGTATCGTACAAACACATGGAATACCTTTTTGATGGCTAGAACAATGTTGGGCATAGTAAATGAAAATCCTATGGACGTATCGTTCAAAATGTACAGTCTATATAATATAATATAAACTGTACATTTCTATAACTATACGTACATAATATGTACGTATAGTTATACTGGAAAATCTAAAATACATGTGATATGATCCAATCCGATAGTTTATGTTGCATAAACTATTGTATTTGACAAGTTTTATATGTACAGCGTACAGGTTCAGGAGAACAGACTAGAAATAGAGCGAGGGAGAAAGCGATGGAGCGAGAGCAAAGTAAATGCAAAAAAGAGAGTCCAACTTATTACTTCAGGAGCTGAACATTTTACTGCGTTCGAGCATGCAACAACAAATACCATCAAGAGTTACATAACATTGCTGTAGCAAAAAACAGAGTCCACAATGCAGCTTACAAGGTACCTTTTTGATCTTATAGTTTGATTCGCACTATGTATATTGTATATGCTAATTCCATAGCTATCATGATATCTTGCATGTATAATAAAAAACAAAAGGTAGTAAAATTGAGCAACTTTCACTTTTACCCAATGTTTGTTGAAAGAAAGGGGAATCGGCATTTTTTTCAGAAGTTTAGGAACGTAATATCGAACATAATGCATAGATGTTTATTGTTTATGCATACTTCTGTTTCAAAGGCGATTTCAACGAATTCTTAAATTAAATGGAATTTTAAAAAAAAACGCAAAAGAAAAAGCGTGTTTAAAATGATAAGAAAGGAATTGAAGTATATGTGTATAATGTATATGCATTTTCATTCGAATAAATAAATTGAATGCGTGGACTTTTTTAGAGGCCGCAGAAAAAATAAAAAGTACATAAATAAGAAGTAATTACATTATTTTGTTGTTTACTCCATGTCAAAATGGGTATAAAAATAAACTTTAGAAAATTAAGGATACAAATGTACAGTTTTTTCCTACTTACGTATATTCATACGTGCATATCATGGAGTAAATACATACAGCTGGAAGACTGACATTAATAGTTATCCACCTGATCCATCCTTTTCTTTTTTCTATTATGTAATCGTTAAATATCGTATGTGTACGGTGCATTGCATACCTTTGTTTAAGTAGTTGAATGTTTACAAATAAATTATTTCTCTATATTACCCGGATTGACATGCACACACATGTACAATGTACAATGTACAACTTACATGCTCACATTCCATGTGAGCTATGTATAGTACAATCGTGCACGGTATTTTACCGTCCATCGTCATCACAATGCAATCATTCAATAGAAAAACTGTGTAATTTATGTACAGCGTATTATACTTTATGTACACACTGTCTTCATTACACAGTAGTGGTCAACCCGACGAACAATATGAATACATAAGCTTTTGACATTGTTTTTTGTAGCCGTTGCTTTCCCCATGGTAACGTGTGCAATCTGCAGCTTTACAGAATAAAGAAAATATTTATGCTCGTATTTAATCCGTAATCTTACACACACAACAAGATGCAGCTCTTCTGGTGCAACCCTAGCATGTAAGTATGTACATACATACATACATACATACATATATTGAATGCATGCATACTAGTAAAATACCAGTAAATGCATTTATTTATACATACATACTACGGTTACATAAATTGCACAATCTACAATATGTACTTATGCGTATACGTATATGTACTATGTACACTAGATGATGCCATTTTAATAACAAAGTAGAAAATTTAAAGCCTTAGGCCGTCATATCAGTCCTTTG